>JAODKL010000047.1:4321470-4341042 GCA_026780765.1 Petrocephalus schoutedeni
GGGTCAGGAGGAACCAGGGCTCAAACCTGCAACCCTCCAGTTGCCGAATGATAGCACTTCCTCCTGCGCCACCATCTGGATGACATAAAATGTCATTAAAGTTCCTATGGGTGTAATAGCCAGGTGTCCCAATACTTTTGTCCATATAGTGTATCTGTTGAAATAGAAGTTTCGTCATTTGGTGTAATGCAGCTTCTCTGTTACACCAATGTCATCCATTACACTGCATGACAGCATCACTTATGTAGATGAGTCAGTATTGCTGTTGCGTGCCTTTTGGTGACCTGTGCCTATACAATTAATTTGCCTTGTTAACATAAAAATGACTGTGAAAGTGTTAGGCATATTTTGTGGTTTTTATATTCCAGAAAAATAAGGGACAATTAGTGAGGAACTGAAGTGTGTGTTTAAACTCAATAAATATTAATATTTAAATGCATTTTTGTATTTGTGCTTTACATTTTTCTAAATGTCCTTAAACAAGAAGAGAGTTGCAGGGCACAAATGGAGACCTAGTAGCTAGACCTGAGCTCCTAGCAAGCTGAAGAGAAAGGTATTGAGGATTGCAATAGTCAGATATGCAATGAGCCCCACCTCCCAATGTCACAGTTTAAGAGGGACCACTGTGGAAATTCTCCACCCAAAATACCCATTTCATCACATTCTTCACTTCGGAAGACATTCCGCATCGAATAAAATGCTGTAACTTACTCAGGAATGTCATTAAGACTAATTTAACGATCTGACTTATACTAAAATCCTTGCAGTAAAGGGAACAACGACAATAACAGTACACTCATAAGACACAAAATGTCGTTCAGAGCAACAAACCAGTCATTTGGTATATCCAATAAAATTTACGTAATTTATAAAAGAAGAAGGGATCAAACAAGTTGTGTTTTTGTTCTGAGCAAATATACACTTAGTACTCAGATAATCAGCCTTCAGAAATTCTTTTGACTGTCACTTTACACTTTTTTTTCTACACTCAGAAACGTAGGTACATTTTAATATTATAAGCTAAATGTAGCAAATTTGGTGTACCGTGCCTTAATCGGATTTAGCCGATGACAGGACTTGGGTCCCTGATTCAGCGTGAACGTGAACGTCAGGTGCACAGCGTTGTGGAAGGGTCCAAGGCCAGGCATTGACTTAGCAACCTTCTTATGACAGACACAGGGCTGTAGCCTGCTGAGCCACACTGGCCCTAACCACAACAATAATAATAATATAAGAATAACAATGCAAAAAAGCAATTACACAAATAATAATAATAATAATTATTATTGTTATTATTAGTGTGAATGTATAATTTTGCTGCACATGTTCGCAGAATGTCCTGCGTGTTCTCCCCTTGCTGCTTGGCTTTACTCCGGGTTTTCTCTCGCTCAGCCCACTTAGGAAAGCTGGCGTCTGTGAATTGTAACGTGCGTGCGTGCCCTGCGATCGACTGCACTTTCAGAGCCACGGTGTTTTCCCGCTTTGCATCCTAAACATTGCAGGAATATTGGCGTCTGCTCACACGGGCACGGTTACTCTCAAACGATGGCCTAATTAACCGCTGTAGCGGAGTGCTTACCGCCCCGCCGGCGCGCAGTCCGGTCGTCCTGCCGGGCTGCGAACGCAGGCGGCGCGCTTTCCCCCATCCGGCTGTAGTGACTGAGACGCGCCCCGCCGCCCGGCTCATATGGTGTCTTGCTCAGTCCCTCTAGTCTCGTTACACTGAATATAAGGATAACATCCACTGGCATTAATTTGTAAACGGAGGCAAAAATCACCGGTATAAATGGATAGCTCAGAAGAAGCGCAGCCTCTCACGCCCGAAGCCAAAGCGACGCATGAGCTGCAGAAAGGAATGTCAATATTTCTGGACGTAAGTAAAAATGATACATGATTCTGTTGACATATGATTTTTCAATTTGAGAAATGCTAAAAATTGCTAATTACTTAAGACAGGGGCAATATCCTTTATTTTAAGAATTCCATGTCCATTTTAGCAACTTCTGAATATTAGGAATTTTGCAGTAGTAGTTCACATAAAATTTATATTCAACAGGAATACCATTTCGCGCACATATTGTTTAAATATCGATTATCGCCACAGAATTATTGTATAAAGATGTTAGGTATTCAGACTAGGCCCATATGAAAATATGATAATTATCGCGTAAGTACGGGTAACAGATAACGTTACATATTGACAGTTTTTTCAACTGTATGACAAAATGCAATCTTAATTGTTATAGTTTTAGTAAGAATAGTAAATAATAACTAGGACATTTTTATTCATAACAAAAACAACAACCAGCGTGCAATTAGAATAATAATTATTATGATTGTCAACATAAGTATGGTGGCTTTTCCGCAAGGTTCCTGGTCCTCGATAGCTCACATCCCAGGTGCTACGAAGATATTTTTAAATATCTGTCTTTTTGTATGCATCAGTGGATTTGGTTTCTGACCGAATGTGGGTTATCCCTTGAAGGATAGCTGAGCCTTAAAGAGTATTGGTCATAGTACATTAATAACAAGTTTTGGAGAGATGACCAGTGACTGTATTCTGCAGAGGCAAACAGTCACTGTTAGTGACATACCCTTCACCTCATCCTAGAGGAAGTGCATGCATTTCAGTCTAGGATTATACTGATGACTCTTCTCAGGGATTAATCTCAGTAGCGTTGTTAGTGGCATGTTTGCACCTGTTTATAAAGTGGTGTTACTCCACGGTGTAGAAAAGCAGACCTTAATGCTGGTCATGTGAATATTCTTCAGTGTAGATCCTCATTCTGGATGGATGTCAGGGTGACTGTCAGTTTTCATATGATGGTCTTTTCCTCTCTTAGCTCCTCTGTTTTCCATTTTTTCTCTTTCCGCTTTCTCGCTTCAGATTTTACGACGGGCAGATAAAAACGGTGAGCATTTTGATGTCAGGTTTATAATGGTATTCTGTACCAACCATGCACTGTATTCATTACTTCACTCTAAATGGCACAGAGCTCATTGTCAGCTTCTTAATGAATGTGTTTGTGACTGTCAGCTAATGAACATATATACTGATTTGTCGAGGAAACCTTGGACAAGCCTTTCGCCAGCACTGCATTGATGACCAGTTTGTCCTGTAGCCTTCTTGGACACAAAATGGAAGAGTCCGGAAGGGATAGCTACCTTCTTTCATGACGTTTCTTGCTTTTAGAAGCGAGACAGTGGGGTGATTCTGATGGCACCGCCACACTTTTTTGCCATTGCTTTACACGATCACGGGGACGGGCGAATCCCCCTGATGACATCAGGAAGAACGTGGGCCTCTGGAGACCTTTCTCATGTTTTGTGACACATAGAATATAACTAAACTAAAGGTTTTACAAGCTAGAGCTGTCAATCAAATGCAAGACATACAAAACATACTGTTCTTTGTTTATCTATCTCTCTGTCCATCCATCCCTCCGTCCATCCATCCCTCCGTCCATCCATCCATCCGTCCATCCATCCATCCATCCATCTGTCTTCCAACTACATCTCCTGGTAAGGGCTATAAAGCTCCTGACAAGGTGGCGTAGGAGAGTTCACCTTAGACTAGAGGCATAGCTGAAATCACCAAATATCCACTGAACTTAAACGGAAATGACAGATACAGTGACACATAAGACATGTGATTCACACAGGGAGAGTGGGAAGGTATGTGACCCATGCAGGGAACTTGCTCTTCAGATTGCATTTATGCCCAAAAGTGACAGGCTCATTACCAGGAGCTCACCAGCATAGCCATATGAAATCATACTGAGCGATGACCTGGAAGTTCCTCGGTCCAAAATAGAAATATCTAAAAATGTAAAACAGCACAATTTATGCAATATGCCATCTCTGGTCAGGTTACAAAAGCAGAAAGCCATGTTATAATGGGAATCAGTAACACTTTCTATGAATTCCATGTTTATAGGAATCTATGAACACATTCATAACTCATTCATAACTGAACATTATAATGCATTTTGAAGGCATCTATAGTTCAGAGAGTAAGCTGCAGTGGACCTTATTATAATCAACACTAAAATGCCTTATGACTGTCAATAGATGATGCTATAATGCTTTATAAATTTTTTTACTGACCATTATAATGCATTACAGATGACAGCTTATGGTAAAGAGTTACCAGGGAATCTACAGTCTGACTTTCCCATGCAGTCAGTTTCATATTTGGTGTGGATTTTAATAATAAATATGGATGTCAACACAAGATTTTTGGAAGCAAAAATGCCTAATAGGCATTAGTATTGCTGTAAAATCTCCTTTGATTCGTTTTGGAATCTCAGTCATGTTCATGTGTGACTCACCTTTACTTGTGGACGTCGTCTCCTTTTAAAGCCCTGTTAAAGTCAGGGCAGTGACCTTCACACATGAACAACCCCTGTTAGACCTTTCCTTTTCTGTACCATGAATGGCAGGTTGCAAATTAAAATGCTGATCTGATGACTTAAGTGGTATACATGGGAAGGGTGCAAGCTCCCCCGGAGATTAGCTAAATCAGTGGTCTCCACTGAAGTCTTCCTCTTCTTTTTAGTGACTCTGGTTATCATATTGTGACGTATTAATTAGAGATGCTGTTCACCCATTATGCCATCTGCAGATGATGGCAAGCTGTCTTTTGAGGAGTTCAAGGCATACTTCTCAGATGGAGTTCTCACAGGAGATGACCTGAAAGATCTTTTCCACACAATTGACACTCACAACACAGAGTAAGTAATGGCTCTACTCTCATCTGTCTGTAAAAATGAAGATCCCTGTTATATCATTTTGCTAGAGATGGATAGCTCCGATCCTGAGAGTAAAACTCCAGACCAGGATTTTGTTTCAACCAACCAGTTGAGCATAAAGAGTCACAGAGTACTCAGCTGGTTGGTTGGAACAAAATCTTGGTCTGGATTTTTGCTGTCTGGACCTAAAAATGGGTAAAATTGCAACCTGTAGTTTTAAGCTTCAAGATTATGTCCTTATCCACTTGAGTAAGTTGAACAAATTTGGTGAAATATTTACATCTTATCCTGATTTTTGCATCATGTGTTCGATGAATGCTGTTTGAAGGCAAAGTTATTGAAATCTGTTATTGTAATCCATTACAATTACAATCCATTACAGACTATTATATTAATCTTTTAAATGATGGGCTGAAAACATTTTATTGTCATTTGACCTCTGTGATGTCAGAATGTATTAGAATTTGATTCTCAGGGTTATTTTAGTCTTTGTCATTTAAGGGAAGATCAGTGCTCTTTAGTAACAGTAAATGGGCATTGATTAGTATAAATTGGTACTGTGCATTTTAGGTGGGTGGTCTTCGATTGTGATTGTGCTTATAAAGGGTAACCAGAAAAAGCAATGAGCTGAAAAAGAGCATATCTGTAAATACTGGCTTTGATCTTTTGTTGTCTACGTTTGATCTCTTTTTCGTTGACCTGACGACTCAGTGTTTAATTATGGAAAGACCAGACCAGAGTGATGTAACCCCTTGTCTCCAATCTGTGGAAAATATCACCCCATAACTCACACGTTTACAACCATGCTAAAGAAGCTACTATATCTCAGTCTGTTCTGACATGGGTTTTCTAGGAAAGTGTTTGCTCTCTAGTATTGGTATCCATGCAAAGTTGCTTCACGGCATAGAATCCTATTCACTTTCGGAATGCTTGGAATGACCTCGTTGTTGACAAGATGTCAAAATAGAAGGGCTTCCACCCGGTTGATTATTTTTAGAAATATCTGTATTTTTTCTGTAACATTGATTTATTGGAGGCTCCTTTCTCCCTTTTCTTTGATCTCTGTGATGCTTGAAGCAGAGTATCTTTATTGCACTAAAATCCACTGCTGTTTGTTAATGCTCTCAATGGCTTGCGCTTTGAGCTGGTGTTTAGTGCAGGAGCCCTCTTCAAGCGGCAGTGTCATGACAACAGACGGCCCCCGTGGGGACCGTACCCTGGGCATGACAAGTTCCCAGATCATCAACATCACCGGCCTTCCTGGCAAGAGGAAGGGGGGAAGGTGCTTAGCCAAGTGCATAAAAGAAGCCCAGACCATAAGAACGTAACAGGCGCTAAAGTGCAAGCAGCTGGCCAGCTTCTTTCCAAGCAGTTTTATTTAGAAACCATTGTTCTTTAATGATACTGTTCTAAGCATGATGATAAGGAAATCACTGTGCATTTGCCTTAATTCTCAGCTATGACCGTAGAAGCTGGTTCTTTATAGATGTTGTTGTCTCTGTGATTCATTATTACGTCCTCATTTAGGCAGGAATACAGGCATTCAGAAATACACAGTGAGGGGACAAAAGGACAAAGAGGCTGGTACCTAGTTAATTGCCTGAATCCTGGAAATTTTATAGTGGGCTACCGATTGGTTCAGAAGGACAGCACAGTTGCTGAATGGCTGGGATTGGTGGGCGTCTGAATCCCACTTACCCTCTGTCTGTCTGGATTTGCACATTCCCTGTGTTTTGGGCTTCCTCCTGCAGTCCAAAGGTATGCAGTTAGGCTAACTGGTGTCTGTAAATTACCCAAAGTGCATGACTGTGAGTATGGACTGGCATTATACGCTGCACTGTCTGGGATAGCACCCCCCAAGATCCTGGTCCAAATAAGCAGTTGGAAGATGGATCTTCAATCAAGTTCCTCAATCAATCATCATGTATTTTTATGTTGGTGCCTTTAATTTCAGTTCCAGCCTAGTAAAGTACTTAAATTATTTCTTTGAATAATAAGGTGAATACTACAGAGTGATGGTGTAGGGTTGAACAAAGTACATTGATCATACCTTCCCTCATTCCAAGTCTTCCAGCTGACCCTGGTTTCCATGGCAGCATTGTCAGGAGGTACTCAGCTCATCTGCCGTTTAGTTTTGATATTCACGTGTTTCTCATGTAGCTGTGGCTTCTAATAATAGTTATTCTAATACTCCCAGAGTCACTGGGTGTTTGGTGCTTGGAGTGTCATGCTGTGAAAGCCAGACACTGAAGCTGCATGACAATGAATCTGTATTCACAATGGCTTTATTTTCAGCAATTGCAAGGGGCATCCTTTTGTATAGTATATAAAGCCCTGCTATTGTTTAGACCATCTTTATATATACATAAATTTGGGCATCTTGTTGTAACTATGAATCATATGGCATGTGTAGGTTATTTACAACCAGTTGTTAGGAGCATATTTTTGATGACACACTCCCTTTGATGTATATATCATCCTGCCACACTGAATGGTTGGGTCGTGCCAGGTGGGCTGATTCTCACTGAGCCATGAAGGACATCATCCACTGGTGTTACTTATCAGGCGGGTTACGGACCCAAGGACAAAGACCTGGAATCCGATCTGCTCTCACCTGCAAAAGGAGAGCCGCTGGACTGTTAGCTCATTAGCAAAAGCCCTGTCCCCGAGTGTCTGTGAGTGCCAGCCAGGCAGGCTACTGCTCAGCCCATGCCCAGGTAGAGGAAGTCATTCTCAGCCCATTTACACAGCTGTGGATGCGTAACAATAGACTAGAAGACCCAAGAAGCATTTTAAAAATTCTTCTGAATCCCTGAGATACTAGTACTTCAGTAAATCTGTGTCAAGGGTGATTCTTTTTTGTTCTTTGTTATGTGTCATGTTTCATTTATGTAATATAGCCTAATGCCTTCAGAACGTCAGGTGTGTCTGAAGAAATGTAAGGAAATGTATTATTTTTGTGGATTTTGGTTAACCCACCTTTCTGATCTTTCTTCAGCAATGTGGACACTGATGAATTGTGTGGTAAGAGCTACAGATTCCTTACTCACCCAGAAACAAAAGTAAATTGATGTTTCACATGCTGTGAGGTTCTAGCTATAAAATGAGACCAGATATTTGAATATTAGCACTATCGAATTATTGTTTGTTTCTTTGTTGCTTGGTAGAATACTTTTCCCAGCACCTTGGTGAATACAAGCACGTGCTTGCGGCTTTGGAGGACTTAAACGTCTCCATCCTGAAGGCTATGGACAAAACCAAAAAGGTGCGACCTTTATTAGAGGTGTGTGTCGTGCTCCTGTGTCTGCATGTCTGCTTGGGCTGTATTAGAGGTATTGTAGAACAGAAGCCACAGCGATGTTGCCTCACCTTGGATTAAAGTTCATTTGATCCCTTGGTGGGTTGGAGTCTGAAAGCACATGGAGGCACAGAAATGACCTTTATGCCCATTGTTTGTTTCCAATTCAGTTCCTTCAGCTAAAGGGTACACACTATATATATATATATATATATATATATATATATGTGTGTGTGTGTGTATTGCTGGTGTCTTGGGGTATTGAAGGATGTTTCTGTATTTCTAACAATTTGTGCAACAGATAAGATGCACACTTATATATAGGTGAATTCCAGCCTGGGGGGGGGGGAATTTTATTTACGCAAAAATGTTCTGAGGGCAGAATGAAAAATGATTGGTTCAGTGAGATAGCCAATCAAATTGCAGAGGAGGATGGTCTAGGTAGCCTGAGATGGTTGGTTTGACATCTGACACAAGATCTGATTGGTTACCTCTCTGAACCAATCATTTTTCATTCTGCCCTCAGAACATTTTTGTGTAAGAAAAACTCCCATGAGCTGAATTCTAGCCAATCAGAGGCCTTTTACCTATCATTCCTGATTTTGTCTTTTATCGTCTGAGAGGATAGAAGACTGCAAGCACTTTTTCACGCTTACTGTCCTTATCTAGACTGATGTCGTTCATTTAGTTTCGGTTCAGCAGTGCTGCTTGAGCAGGGGGCGGCCTTGGTAAGTGTGGCGGGCGCTTAGGGAGGCCGTGCATGTTCCCGTGACTCTTCACAGCTCATTTGCATGTACAAATATCAACTTTTCAAAGGCGCCGGCTTCTCTGGCAGCCCGCTGTTACCATGCTTTTAGCAGGGCAGGCTTTTACGTGTTTGTCAGTTAGATTTAAGGTTTAAGGTTTTTACCGTACGGTCAGGGTTAGGTGCTTTCACCTGATAATTTTCCTCTACAGCAGAAGCAAGCATTTGTCTGTGGTTCATTTTTTGTTCTGAAACCCGTTGTCTTTGTCAGATGTAACCAAAGACCTGACTCTAAGTGCACCATCCTCATGTGTGAATTACTCCTTAATTATGCCTAGTCCTCCCAGATAGAGCCAGAGATACTTAAAGAAGCACCATCATTCCCATATCTGCCAGGGTGTTTCCTGCATCAGGGTTCTGCCACACATCTCACTCTTCCCATAAAAGGCGTCTCTAATCAGTGTCTATTTAATGCAGTCAAAGTGTCATTTTTAAATGAATCCTGTATCCCTCAGAGCTCACTTAAGCCTTCAGACAAAGGTCTGGTGCCACAATCTATAGCTGCAACCGGCTATGTGCTTTGGCAAAGCTTAGAATTAGCAAGCAGTAAAGCAGGAAAAAAAATATTGAATGTTTTACTGAAATATTACCACAACATGTGACAGGGCGTTCAGAAATTCTTCAAAGCCGCTGTGACTCTGGGCTCTTTATTTAATGTGTGTCCCCCTGACAGGTGCTCTGTGAGATATGTTGCTGACAGGGAGGTGAGTCACATGTAGCCTTGGAACAAGAAAAGGATTATGGGAGAGAAAAGGCGGCTTTGAGCGTCCCGTGATTTTGCTGAGGATGCAGATGGCAGAAGAGCTGCAGCTCGGAGCTGAACATTACAGGCTCAAACCTCACCAGTATCCTACAATTTCCCACTTTCCAATCACTTATCCAGTATAAGGTCACTGGAAGAGGTGGGTAGTACAGGTCCAGGGAGTAAAAATCCAGATCAAAGTTTGGTTTCAACCAAATACTTGAGTCGAAAATAAAGAGTCGCAGTCACAGAGGAGTCAACTGGTTGGTTGAAACAGAGTCTTGGTCGGGATTTTTACTTTCTGGACCTGAACTACCCACCTCTGGTCACAGGGGGCCTAAAGCTGATTCCAGGCAAAATTAGGCACTTGCCTGTGGTACACCCTTTATAATAGACACTTTAGAGAGCAATTTAGAGATGCTGGCTAGCATGGCTGTGTGTCTTTGGACTGTGGGCAGAAACACAGAAAATGTGAGCTCTACCCATAGAGCAGATTTAAACCCCCAACCAGGCAGGTGTGCATTTAGCAGATGCTTTTATTCTAATCGTCTAGCGCCTGGGATAACTGGAGGTGAAGGAGATTCTGGGCCCAATGGTGAAATAACTCTACAGCTCCTGGGATTTGAACCGGCAGCCTTCTGATTACAGACACAACCTCCCTATCCACTGTGCCCCCCTCACTGGAACATGACTCGATTTTGCTTCCATCATTCACACGTAATTTTCATGACCGTCCTATTGAGAAATCGTTAATTTAGAGCTCCATTCCCACCTCTACTCCTAAGACCATAATTAATGTTCCCGTTCCATGCACCGAAATCCGATCGCTGTCCAGCAAGATGCCAGTGAACACACTGCGAAATCTCCACCCTGGGAGCCCTATCGGCGAAATCCAAATTCTGTTAAAATAGCAGCCTTCTGGCAGTCTGATGTGCTACTGATACTGCAGTATGAATCAGATACCGGAATACACGACTTCATATAAAAAGCACCACTGAGCTGGACATCGGGTTAATGATGAATCCCTCCACTGCGTAAGTCTGGTGATAAATGGTTTAACCTTTTTCCCGTGATAATTTCCCCATGTGAAATTTGCCTACCGTTTAATGATGCTCTGGGGTCAGATTGACCCCAAACACGGGATAGGGGTTAAGGATGCTTTGGGTGCCTCACACGCAGGAGTACCTGGGATCTACTTGCCTGGAGCAGTTTGTCACACGCTTCCTGCTGAAGGAGACCAGCAGTCAGCTGCTGTCGCTGCAGAGCTCGCTGGAGTGCGCAGTGGAGGCCACCACCGACCAGATGTGCGCGGAAAGGCGAGTTCCCCCCCCAATCGCGCAGGTTGACACGAGTACCTAAACGCAGGGTGTTTGTTGCTCGAAT
Source organism: Petrocephalus schoutedeni (assembly GCA_026780765.1). Lineage (NCBI taxonomy): Eukaryota > Metazoa > Chordata > Actinopteri > Osteoglossiformes > Mormyridae > Petrocephalus > Petrocephalus schoutedeni. Next base: position 4,332,450 of record JAODKL010000047.1, read on the forward strand.
GTGTCTCTTAAGGACAACAGTAAGCTTACACCTGCTGTCCCTGCATTTGCATCCAGCCGCCAAACGGGTGACCTGGGGTTAGACTTAGACTTACATTAGTCTTCATTACGTTAGTTTCCAGCATACTCAGATAAAACAGTGACATTTTATTGCACGCGCTGTAACATATTAACGGCTGTGGCACCTATTTCTAATTCAGAAGTGTCCCTCAGAGGACAATCCCCCACCTACAAGCTGGCTGTGCTGCGATGCTCGCATACAGGGACCTTCTGCACAACCCACTACCAATCTGCCTCCTGATTAAATCTAGTTTCTCCACAGGCAGAAAGGAAACTATTAGCAAGTTGAGAGCAAGTTGTGTTAACGTCTGGCCTTGGATAGTCTAGGAAATTCAGGACATGTGGTTGCCGCAAGGTGTTCTTCCATTTTATACAGGGATTTTATGCAGGGAAGAGTGGTATTTGGGCTTATTTCACAACCGGACCTTGAATAATTAAGATCATGCCATTGATTGTGTGGTCAAAATACAATAATACAATAATAAAATGTCAGACAAAAAATATAAATTTTATTAAATATTAAAAAAAATCTATATTAATTTTACTACAGCCTATTATAGACTATTAATTGAGTATGTTTTGTTCTTTGAACTAGCAGTTGCGTTGACCTTAACTTAACAGACAGGGCTCACAGATCTACCTGACAAACAGAAATGTCATTACGGTGACATGCTGTTAGGCTGGGCTGCCTTTTGTCTGGGATGCACCCCCCACCCTGTGCCCTGTGCTGTCTGGCATAGGCTCTAACCCCCCCCCCCCAGCACTATTAAAAATAAAGAAGCTGAAAGTGGATGGAAAGTCACATTAACCCCTGCGCAGTGTTAATATCCCCATGTGAAATTTGCCTACCGTTTAATGATGCTCTGGGGTCAAATTGACCCCAAACACGGGATAAGGGTGGTGAAATAGATAAAAGAGTGAAATAGAGGCATGTTTGTCTTCTTAATGCCTGGTTTCTCCTGCCATTGTCAATCCTGCTTTCAGTGGCCGGCGTCCAGGGCAAACTGAACCTGCATGTCCTGTTTGCTATTCTGTCTGATGTGGGTCTCTGAAGCTCCCTGAAGCAGCGGGGTGGACCGTGGGGGCTTTGCCCCAGGGGGGGGGTTGGGCGCTGTCTTCGGGGGTGTGGCTGTGTGGAGTCACTCTGCACAGATATGAAGACTCCTGAGACCATGCTGGGATGTAATAAGAAGGGTAGCCTTGGAAGCCCCATCCCCCCCGCCCCCCACTGTAGAGCCTGCAGGGGGTACGGATGGAAGCGACAGACAGCCTTTCTGATATCTGCCTCTGGAGGTATCTGAGTGACATTCTGTCTGTGTAATGTTAGTGTTTCTGACAGAAAGGTTGCTCCTGAGGGTTGACATCACGCAGGATGTCACTGATTGGTGCTTTTCCTTGTGGAGGACTTTGCATTTTTGGGCCCATTGATGGTTATGGGCAAAACTCTGCACAGCCAGGTCGTGTGGGGGGGGGGGAGGGGTTGGACGTCTTGAGCATTAAAAAAATGCAGTTTGGCAGTGGGGTGTGACAGGGGCCCGATCCCAGTGAGGGAAGCCTGCTCTGTGTGTTTCCTTCGCAGGCACGGCCCAGCGAAACCCGAGGGGCTGGCCATCCAGTGCTCAGGGAGGCGATCAAACAGGAGACTTCAAAGGAATAACAGCCTTTCTCCAAACAACCCCCTCCTCGGCAACGCCAACTCAGGTGACTTCCTGCTCATGGACTGCATGCAGGCCGCTCACTGGAAAAAGACCAGCCCCCTTATGGACATCTTTACTGACATCGACAGTGCTTATTTACAAAATGTTTTTTTATTGTGACTGTTGATTAATGTGATTGTAAGGTGCCCTTGTCTTGAAAGGAATCCATAAATTTTACATTTACATTCTTTTACATTACATTCAAAATCTTATTATTATAACTATTATTAATTATTATAATAATTATTATTATTATCTGTTGAAACTTTATCTATCAACATGACTCCAAAAGTGAAGAGCAGCCTGCACCACAGTCGTTAGCATGATGCCTTTACAAACTGAGGCCCCGGCTGGCTATGAAAAGGGGAAATCCTTGTCATTAAAAATGCTGATAGTGTGAAAGTCACAGGCCTGTCTTCTGATTGCCATGTGCGCCAGGTCTTTATGAAGAGGACAACCGATGGATGACTCAGATCAACAGACTCCAGAAGCTCATTGACCGCTTAGAGACAAAGGTACTGAGATGTCAGGTCTTAACAATGTCTGCGAGCACTGTAGACTTGTCTACGACTATTCTTATTTTACGAAATGTCAGATTGCCCAGCGAACTGTGAATAATACCATGTATTTTGCTCTCCTCTTGTCCCCCCACAGGAGCCGCGGCTCGAACCTGTTGAGGAAGAAGTCTTGGAAGGCACCACCAAATCAGTAACTCACTCAGAACGAGTCATTCCTGACACCCAGGCCAAGAGGATGAATATAAACATATCAACAAAGACTACACAACACTATGGATCCTAGGGAAATTAGAGCTAGAAACCTGACACAGTAGTCAAACAGAACTAGCATCATGTAGCCTGTCTGCCCAAAGACAAATATTATATTATTTCTACAATATTTTCTCCCACCTTCGAGCCTGCACCTTACATTATGGTGGCCCAGAACGGAGGGTGTGCGGTGCTGTGGGCTGACTGGAGGAGACTCACCTCATATCTCCTGCCTTTCCTGCCTCTCCTCTGCAGCACATTCTGATCGTCCAGCGCCAGCTGCCCGTCCTGGAGGAGGAGATGGAGGACTTCCGCCTGGCCCTCCGGCAGTATGTCGAGTGTAGCAGTGCCCAGGGTGGCTGCCTGCAGTGAGTCCTCTCACGGCGCAGATGCACTCGCTTTCACTCTAGCTTCTCGTCCAGTCCTCCGATGCTGAGATCTCACACTCCCCAGTGACAGAAGGCGCAGGGCTCCTTGGCCAGCAGGGGAGACGCTTCCTGGCGTTGAGGTCGGTGGGCCATTTAAGCACCGACATAGAGTTGGGGTCACTTAGACCCCCTAGACACAGTAGGCGATTTAGAGGACAGGTCACTTGCCGGACTGCGGTAATCTGGGGGCCCTCAGTAGTTCACCTAATGCTCGACACCCCCCAGCAAATGGGTCTGACACAGAGCTAACTTCGCAGCTCAGCTCTCTGCGCGCCTGTCACACTAAATGTCTGCTTCCTGGCTGGACTGACCTGTCTGTAAAACAAGGGGCTAAGTCCTTCCTTCCATAGTACATGCTTCCCCAGTCCGGAATGACCAGTTAATCCCAGCACAGGCAGCCTTCCTTTGATGGCACGTGACTCAGTGGGGTAGGTGCCTGTGATTGGAAGGGTGCTAGATTGAATCCTGAATTGTCACATCATGCCCCCCCTCCCAGAAGAAAGGGATGATGGGTTAAGTGACTTAACCCCAAGCTTTGCTCTCTACCGTGTGAGAGTCTCAAAGGGGAGAAGACGGCTTATGTGTACTTATGGAAAATAAAGCATAATTTCATTAGACATTTGCGCCCCTCCTGCGCTGTCATATTTCCGCCGTGGGCTTCATTAAAAGGTGGAGGGGAGCAGCGCTCTCTGGCTTCCACCCTGAGCTGGGTGCCCATTGGAGCGTGAATGTCTGTGTGGAGTGAGGATGGTGGCTAAGGGAGCAGGGGCCCGGGTTACAGGCCCTGGGCCTGCTCACCGCAGACGGGACGGCAGGTTCCAAACGGCATGGCCCAGCCCCCCACTCTTACGCTAACTTTCATTAACACGTAGAAGCAGCATACTGTAACTACGCCGCAAACGTCTCTCCTTCTTATTTGTCTCTCGGCAGCATCGCGGTGCAGAAACTTGCCGACGAGCGCCGCTTCATGGTCTATGAATTCTGGGAGCACAGCAGCGTCTGGAAGAAGTAAGTGTGAAGGTAGACGGAAAGCACCCGCACTGGGTTAGTGCACGGGCCACCCCGGAAAACCGGGGTCCCCACCTCGGAGGAAAACCCACCCTCCCCGGGCTTGGCAAAGTTTACCGCCTCCTAGGCCAGAGAAGTTAATCTGCCCCGGCTTTGTGAATGGTGCAGTGTAACAGACTTTTGTCTGTTAATCCCAGTGAAGAGCGGTGGGGCAGAATGCGATTAGCGTGAGGCTGCCGTTGCACCGCCTGTCATTCAGAAGAGTCCTTCCTGTCTCCGCTTGCAGTCACCTCCAGGCCAACTACAGTAAAACTTTCCAGAGGTGCAATGTGGACTTCCTGGAGAGCCCTGAGGTCATCACCACGATGCTGCTCCCCGGTACGGTACCGCCTCTCATAAAAGCGCTGACACAGGCACCTCTTTGGTAAATGTCCACTTATGCTCCAACTCATGGGGAGCCCTAGGTAATATTCATCACCAGGACTAAGTGGTGAATCTTTGGGGGGGGGAGGTGCCAGTGTTTGTTAAGTCTCACCCCCTAGGTGGTGCCCTAGGTAGTTACCTGTGTCACCTGTGTCACCTATACGATTGTGTTGCAGTCAGAATTGCTGTTCCAGGCATCTGACTATGGAATGAATATTATTTAAAGGCAGCACAGTCGGCAGTTCCTAGGAGGCAGTTTTCCATGGATTGCATGCAGCCCGAGGCAGACGTTACTCTCAGGGCTGATGTTGCTTAACGACAGTTTCCCCTCGTTTTCTTCAGCGTCATGGTGGGTTCTGAACAATAACTAACACGGCCATGGAGGCCGGCCACCGAACACAGCTGTAGTGCCCGTCGTGATCACGCAAGCTGCTGAATCTACCCCTCCTGCTGGTGCACGCCATGAAACATGAACGTCGAACCCTTAACCCATGCGTGGCGCCCCCTGCTGCTCACATGTGACAGTTTATTATGCGATATTACTAGTGTATGAATCAGTCTAAGACATACAGTCCACCCCTTACATTTGTTGTGCAGTTGTACCCCCACGCATAAACATCTGAGCAATTTTTTGGAGATTATTTCGTGAAAAAATTTTGCCGTGTATGAACACCGTGGCAGTAGTCTAGGAGTTTCGTAGTGAAGCAAACGGCGCCATTTAGTTGACTTGTAACATATCGTCTTCCAAATTCGTCACGCTAAGACCATCAGGGTGTTGGTTCCACCAGGGAACGCTCCACCATTATAAATAGCCCTCGGATCAACTTGCTGTCATTTTGTGTTGTGAAGGGAGTTTCCAGTAGAAGTAGCTCTAACTTTCGCGAGGTAAAAAAAATGTTTCGAAGTGTCTGCCAGTATTTTGTCAAAGAAGATATTCATCCGGCCCCAGACTCAAAGAACACCTGTCTTTCAGCATTAAGTTTAAAGTGCCTGGTGTCTCACAGCGTCATGCAGACACTCCATTTATATGTATTTAGTACCGTTTGAGTCTGAGATAAGCCAAGAGTCAAAAGAAGTGACTTTTCTCATCAATTTAACCAATGTGCTGTGCAATACGTATTATTGTGAAAGTGACAATATTGTGTTATAAGAAAAATAAATCTATATGTATGTTGAATATTTCTGTGTTAGAGTATTAAAATCAGGGTCAGGATGTAGCAGTTTCTTTTAAAAATAAATCACCTACTGTTCAGCATTTTTACAGCAGAATATTGGCTGAGGAAATGTAGCAGAGGGCTTGCTCTAATAGGACCATTTGAACAGGGAACCTGCAACGCCCCCTACTGACAGCATCCCCACTCCAAGTGTATGGCACCTTAGGGGACATTTTTCCCCACAATATGAATAATGTGCTGCTTCTTGTCCCATAGGAATCTGGAGATTATTTAGCCCCAAAAATACAAACAAAGGGGGGAAAACGGGCAGATGCAGGCACCAGCTGAGAGAGACCCTGCTGAGAGAGAGAGAGGAAAGCCACAAAGATTTGGCAATATTGCCATCTTGTGGATATTTTAAGTCTAAAATTCAGACCAGGATTGCGGATTTAAATGTACACGATCTCTCCGTCTTTAATAACCACTTATCCTGTGTGCAAGAGAAAGGATGGGAGGAAGGAAAAATGAAAGAGACCAAAACTCAAAACAGCAAAATCACCCGACGAAACAAACACCTGAAGCCTTTCAGCACCTGCTGCTGGAGCCAAAACTGAGGATGAAGACAGCCGTTGGCCGGGAAAATGATACAAGTCATCATATCCTAATATTTGCAAATATGCTTTAACTGAAACATTTCCCCCCCCCATAATAAACAGAGGCATTTGATATTATATCAAGCATTTAGTTTCCAAAGTCTTCAGCAATGCAGTACCTGTCCCACTCCACTAGAGGGCACTACTGCATTGCACCAAGAGCTGTACCCTGACAATCATCCATCAGTCAGGAAACACACCACAATGTTTTAGAGTTTTTATTGATAAATTATCCTTTTTAAAAAGACCCACACCATATTCCAACTCAAACAACTGGTTCTGTGTATTATGTACAAAGCGTTTCAGTTTCTCCACATTTAGAACACAATTGTGCCCATTTTGCAACGAAATGTAGAACTACTGTAATGCTATAGGAATTTTAGCAATCCAAGAATCAAGCTTTAAGCAGGAAGGATTTACAGAATGCAATCCACGGCCGGGGGCAGAAAGGGGGTCTCGGCGTATTTCATCAGGGCTATGAACACAAAAGTCAAGTACCAGACTTCTTAAAAAGTAGTGTCATGCAAAAGTAATCCCGCTGGCTTCTGAAAAACGTCCACCTTTCAAAAGCAATTAAAATGTTACAGTATGGTGCAAACACTTTTCAAAATGACAAACCAGAGTTGTTCTTCGAAATGAAAGCAGGATGGTATAATTCAGACTGAAGACAGGCCCAGATGTAAACCAGTGCTGCCGTCCTGGATGCCGCTTGTATAACACAGGCACAACATACAAATAAAATGTCGAAAAGTTCACCAGACTGAAAATAAAAAGGATGGGAGCTTCCAACATGACCTCACAGCCAATCAGAGCTGGCTATCCTAGCAATTAAAATGTCAACAAGTTCACTACAGACTGAAAATAAAAGGGTGGGAGCTTCTGACGTAACGCATGACCTCTCAGCCAATCAGAGCTGGCCATTCTAGCAGCTGATCATGTTTGCATAAAACAGTAGTGCAATGGGCAGTTCTTACAAGGTTAACCTCATTTGGTCAAGTTGGTAACAAAACAAAATACTTAAAACTGGAAAAGATCCAGGGAGTGAGAGCAGGTGCCGGCCCTAGACAGCCCAAATCCAGAGGTGTGTCTAACAGTTTAACCATCAAATCAACACAATTATTAAGACTAGTTTTAGTACGTTATTCATCATTTGAGATAATTGGAAAAAAACTGTTTGGTCATAACACCACCAACCAAATGAATGAGTACACTGAACAATCACTTACTGTACAGTAAATATGTGGTATCTGACTGTGACCATGACAACCTGGGTTGGATTAGGGTTTCCTGGGACCAATGAGCTGCAGTGCACAGGTGCTTCCTGCCAGGGGCATCTACGCAAAGCTGTTCTCTGGGTAACTCACTTTGATGGCACCCCAGTAGCATGCTCGCACTAGGCACACCAGGCCCAGAAGGTAGGCGAAGGCCCAGGACACGTACGTAGCGTGATAGCGTCTAGCGAAGTCCTGCGTGCCCACCTGACAAACAGAAGGAGGCATGGCGGGAGTCAGAGCAGGAGTCATAATCAGGGCAGGAGTCAGAGCGAGTGTAAGAGGCACGGCGGGAGACAGCAGGAGTCACAGTCAGGGTGAGAGTCAGAGCAAGTGCAAGAGGCACAGAGGAAGTCAGGGCAGGAGTCAGTGCAGGAGTCACAGTCAACGTAGGAGTCAGAACGAGTGTAAGAAGCACAGCAGGAGTCAGAGCAGGAGTCACAGTCAGGGCGGGAGTCAGTGAGTTCAAGAGGCATGGGGGGAGTCATATTCAGGGTGAGAGTCAGAGCGAGTGCAAGAGGCAGGGTGGGAGTCAGAGCGAGTCAGTACGAGTTCCTTCCTGGACACTTCAGTAAAAGGTGTTACAATGTGCTTATTATGTGCTTGGGCATACATGTTACCAAAAGACAATATTCTGAATAGTTCTGGTCCAGCATGATTTGGAGAATTATTTACACAAGTCAGCAGAACCATTATATTATGCTTTTTTTTAACAATTCCCAAATTGATACAAATATGACTACGGTAAGCGACTGTTCGACACGTCGTTTCTTGAGCTTTTTAAAGCAACAGTAGGCTGCTAAACCCAAACGGCAAGAGGGCTAATGGGTAAAGGGCCAGAGTGGCAATCCGTCGGGCCCCGGAGGTGCCCAGGGGAGTCGGGGCTCGTACTCACAGTTAAGCCAATCCCGATGAAGATACAGATCATGCCCACCGTGACGTAGGCACAGCAGCGTCGTCGCGGAAGGGCGCTGCCCACCGACGATCTGGGGAGAAGCAGCCAGCGACACTTAAACATTAGCCGAATTAGAGGGTTTAGTCCTGCTGCACGCAGGGCTTTAATCTCAGCCCCACGCAGCACCTCCTTCCCAAGCATGTTTTTTGAGCCCCCCCCCCCCCCCCCCCCCCCCCCC
>JAODKL010000047.1:4341382-4356357 GCA_026780765.1 Petrocephalus schoutedeni
CGTTTTTTTTTGGCCCCCCCCCCCCCCCCCCTTCACATGTGACTGGATTGGGAATCAGCCCCGGGCACTCGTAATGAATCAGCTGGCTTCGCTAATCTCTGGTTTTCACCACGAGGGAACATCTAGAGGTTTTATTATATTCAACCAGCAGTTGCTCTCATCCTGAGCCCTTTAAAATACCTGCTCTCACCCTGCAGTATAAGCTGCTTAGAGCCAGTTGTAGCACCTTGCTTGGTCTGTCATCGTGGTCCTCATTCCTGACCACCCCTGACCATTACACCAAAGGGAACCCAACGAGCAATCAAAACGCAGACCAAAGACAGAATCCTCCCATCTGCACGCCCCTCTCCCCAATATCCAGCTGTTAAGTGGGCCGCGTATAGCCCAGAGGGTTAGGGCACAGTCTGATCACTTGCTGGTTCAAATCCCAGAGTTATTATTTCAGCATTGTGCAAGACCCTAACCCCCAGCTGCTCCTGGGGCAGGCTGACCCTGCTTTCTGAATTGTATGTTGCTTTGGATAAAAGCATCTGCTAGGTAAGTTATTATAAGCGACGCGGGGCCTCTTAAAAAGCCGTGCGCGCGTTTGGGGAGACGGCCCGAAATCCCACAGCTGCAGATTCATGAGAAGTTAGTCTCAGCGGGGTAATCTTCAGTGTAACACAGCCCCCCCGGTCCACCCCCCCAATTATTTTTCTGATTGTCTGCTCGCAGAATAACACCAGTCACATGGCTGCACATGCCCCCAGAAAGCTCAGAGCCTTACAAGGTGGTAACCTGACATCATCGATGGGAATCAGGTCAGGAAGAAAGGAAAAAAAACAAGACAGACTTACATTTTTTTACAGTGTGGACATTTCGCCAGCGTGTTAAATCTCAGCTCCATCCACTACAGACAGAGAGAGACAGGGATGTCAGAAGCCCTTACGGGGGCAGCTTACGGGGTCCCACTCCTCTGGCTGTCCTGGAACCCAGGACGGGGCACCAACACAGCACAGGACACACTCACACACTAGTCACTCACACATGCACACCTACAGGAAACTTGGCAACTCCAATGCATGTTTTTTTTTTTTTTTAACACTGCGGGGGGGGGGGGGGGGGGGGGGCAGAGTGCCCAAAGCAAACCCCATGATAGTACAGGGAGAATATACAGAAGGTGTGAGGCCACAGTGCTAACCACTGCACCAGTGCACCTCCCCGCACCATCTAACTGTCCATCTACTTTTAGGAGTCCCAAAATGCCAGGGGCGTAAGCACCCGCCGGATCTGTGTGCCGTTTCGCAGGACAGTACGCACCAGGAAGGTGTTGCCGCAGTGTCCGCATACCACACGCATGCCCTCGGGCTGCACGGGGAGGGCAGGCTGGGCAGGCTGCTCCTCGGGAATCACCATGACCGGGCTCAGGTTGATGATGCGTCTGCTGTGGGACGGGCGCGGGACAATGACATCACGCTCAAAGCGACTGCGATTTCCGCTATAATTCATAAAACCTATAAGCAACAAAAATCGACAGCCTTCTTCATGAAGCTGCTGTGGTTTACAGCCAACTTGGCAGGCAGGGATGTGTAACTCTGCAAACAGCTAGGGGGTACATCAAACCCGCGACCCATATTTACATGAAGAAAAATGTCATATGTGATCATTTCAATGATCCCCCCCCCCCCTTACCAGTTGGGTCGCGGACATCCTATCCTCCGAGATGTGTCTTTGCAGATTAGCAGGCAGTTACACGGGCACCTCACATACTTTTTTCCATTTGGTGGGTTTTTGATTGGCTAGAGGGAGGAAACATCCTCTTAGTAACAAATCACAGGCGTGCGTGCGTGTGTGTGTGTGTGTGCGTGTGTGTGTAGCGGGAGGGGCTATGAGTCTGGCACTGACAGTCACAGGGCTCCCATGGGCACACCGACCCTAGGCCAAAACACTGGCATGATACCCACATCAGCCCCCCCGCCCGGACTAGCCAGAAGCGGCAGGGCTGACAGTGCAGGGACCAGCACCCCGCCATGGCCGAGTGAGGAGAGGACCTGGCTGATAGCGTTTCGAATCTCCCGGAAGGAAAAACAAAGAAATGGGATTTCTTAACTCTACAGAATGGTGGTAAGAATTTTTTAAATCCTAGGCTGCTCATCAGAAAGTAATAATCAGGGTCAGAAGGTTATAATTATACAAGCATTGCACAACATGATTTTGCATTAATCATGCTCCTGACTGGGATTTCTAACGGCCTGAACCGCTGTTTATCTCCAAAAGGTCTATAGGTAGCACGATTGACTTAAGAGCCAAAAGGCATGACGCCCATGAGACCGTCATGTGACCAGGAAACACTCATCATGTGACCTCAGCATGGCCCGCCCTCTGCTGCAAAAGGAGCACTACACACAAAGCTGCTACTGAACCCTTATCCAATGGGGGCGGAGCGTGTGATGGTGCCTTTGCAGAAAGTTTATTCAGATTCGGAAAGGCGGACGGGTGCATCAGCGAGTGTGGAGCAGGCCCGGGCAGTCAACGGAATTCAAAATTTTCAATTACGATTTAGGTTTTCAACGATTATCATAACAAAAATCGCGATAAAACGGCTGTGCCACATTTTTGTCCCATTTCAGCTCGTTATAAATCCGGCGCGCGCCTTTCCAGTCCCTTTCTATTGGCTCCTCAGCTGAACTACATTTTGAGCTCAAGGAAATCCACAGTGGAAAAAACGATAAGATGATATTTCCAAAGTCAGTGAGTAATCATATTGAAGAATCATTGACCAAAATTAATTTCTGCTGTGAATCGAGTGGCCCCACTGAAGGGTGACAGCCGGCCAATGGGGCCGCTGGCAGAGATGGGCGGCCGTGATGACAGAGAGCATGATGGGAGATGGCAGTGGGCGCTTACTGTGGCCTCGTTGCAAGCGGAGCACTTGACCACGTGCTGATGGAGCTTGCCATCCAGGTTGATGAGGGCCTGGCACACCCTGCAGTTGATGACGGGGACGCCCGCGGCATCGGGGTTGGCGATGGCCGTGTACGGGGGAGGGAGCTCCGCTGTGGGCAGGACATGGAGACGTTTCAGGACGCGTCATTATGCTCGGGAGGCTCCGTCCCAGGGAGGACTGGCCTAAGCCAGCGTTTGACAACCCAATCCAAGGAGGACTGGCCTAAGCCAGCGTTTGACAACCCAATCCAAGGAGGACTGGCCTAAGCCAGCGTTTGGAAACCCAATCCAAGGAGGACGGGCCTAAGCCAGCGTTTGGCAACCCAATCCAAGGAGGACTGGCCTAAGCCAGCGTTTGGCAACCCAATCCAAGGAGGACTGGCTTAAGCCAGTGTTTGGCAACCCAATCCAAGGAGGACTGGCCGAAGCCAGTGTTTGGCAACCCAATCCAAGGAGGACTGGCCTAAGCCAGCGTTTGGCAACCCAATCCAAGGAGGACTGGCCTAAACCAGTGTTTGGAAACCCAGTCCTCAGGGACCCTCCCCACATGGGTCACGCTTCTCGCTCCCTCCCAGCCCCAGGCAAAAAACGCCGAATCCCAAGTACAGGTGTGTCCCCAAGGACTGGGCTGGGAAACACTGGTCCAAGCCAAAAAGCTTTGAGGAAGAATGCATGTCATTGAAAGAAAGAAAAAGAAAGCAGATATTCCTCAGCACAGTGTGAGGAGTCATAACAGGCATGAAACAGCAAAATCCCCACTCCTCCACCCACCCAACCTTGTATCTACAGGAAGCCCAGCACAGAAACTTTCTGTAGTCAGCCCCACTGCGTCTTTTACATCTACTACCACTGCTGGATCTACGACGGAGGTCAGATTTCGATTTGGTGGGGGGGGGGGTTTGGAGGTTTGGGGGACCTGGGAACTCAAGGTACACCGGAGACGGCAGCACCGGGGCCGCACACCCGAGGACGCAGCGGCGCGCAGAACGCGTAGGTCAGCAGACGTGACCTCTGACCCCTTTGTCAAGACGGCGAGAATGACACGGCAGGCACGTGAGACGCATGACCTGCTGCTGATCAGTGACCTGGCGGCCGGCTGGTTTCAGGGACTGACCAAACTGGAAATCAGTAACCCGCAGGGCCCAGGAAGCTCTGACACAATCATGCTTATCTGGATGCCCTCGGGATCAGCAGAAGCCGCGTCTGGGTGACCCGGGGACTCAGAGCTAGACTCGGTCGCCGTCTAATGACACTACAGTGCGGCATACTGCATCTTCCTAATGCTATTCTGGCATTTCGAAATTTCGCCAATCAATTTGCCAGCAATTCGGGGGAGGGGTTGGAGCCCCACTGCCCCCGGTTATGGAGGTGGGAATAGAGACAGTCAGAAAGGCAGATCATGACAGGAGCTGGGGACGAGAACAAAGCAAGACTCACACTGGTATAAATCGATCACAGAGCCATTCGGGCAGGCCAACTAAACGATAACTGCACTGACATGATGTCGCCCCTGTGCGTTCCCAGGCGAAACATAACCAACACCAGTACAATCCATCGCTCTTCCATAAGGGGTTCTCCAGTCGCAGTGAGCCTGGGGCACATTCCAGAAAGCATGGGATGCCAGACCTTCACCGGGCATAAAGTGACACTCGCAGAAAGACACTGGCCAATTCAGAGATGTCAGTTAACCCCTTTAACCCCAAACTTTCCCCTGCAAAATGCGTGCATGCATTTCACTCCTTAGACCTCCCCAACACACAATATGTATGAATCTCTCATTTCATGTTGGTTATGTTAGCGACAATTGTTGCCGGTGGGATCAAAGGGGTTAAACTGATCACAAGTTTCAGGAGTGTGGAAAACCAGACTATGCAAAGGCAACCCACACAAACACAAGGGGAGCATGCAAACTCTACAGGCAGAGCATGGATCGGAACACAGTCCTGGAGGCATGGGGCCATGGCGCCACCCTGGGACAATCCGTGGCAGTCTCAAGATCAACTAATTAACTGATTGTCATGTTAATCTGTGGACTCTGAAGCTAGGTGCTTCACGTTATGGAGAAACTGACTTGCATGCACCCGTGTTCAACAGCCAGAAAGCTGCATTAATGAGGCTCTTGCTATGAATCACCAAGCTTAAAATTCCTTTCCAATACTTTCCTGGTAAGTCCGACTGACAGTTTAGGAAATTTCTTAAATTACAGACTTGCAAATGAGCCAAATCAGAGTCTCTAATCTGCTTTTATAACTTAAAAGTATCAGGCAGTGTGGAAGGAGTCTTCAGTTTATTTTCCTCCTGATTCTGTACAATTATTGACTTTCTTTTATGGAAATGGTCGCACCAGCACCATAGCCAACTTACAGCAAATTGTGATTAAGTTTAATAGCTCCCAGGTTATCTAGCAATCATTGCAACGATTGCACTGTGACCATACATCCTACAGATACCAAGCTACAGTTCATCAAAAAAACCATTGCATGAACCCAAACTCCACTTTTCCCCCCCATCTGTTGAGCAGCTCATTTCTGCTCAATCAATTTCACTACCAAATCACTCCGATTACAGTAATATTTTGCCATTAAGACGGGGTCTGGTGCATCCGCTCAAAACACGGATAGTCGTGATGTCACTGATATTTATTAACGTGAAGAGAGTGATGCACCATTACATAAATATCACACAACAGTAAAATTGCAGTTTCATTCATCTGAATCAGGCTTATTGCGCATGCAAAACACCGTCCATCCATTTAGCACGCCCAAACACACGGGTCCCTAACAATCCATCAGATCTGTTTAGTCAGTGAAAATGCCCCGGGTTCTCCGGCCCGTCCGGAACGGCACCGGCTCTATTGTGGCACCTCGGCGGCTTCTGGCACCGGGGAGATGCGGGCTGCACGGTGAGGGAGCGCGGCGCATGTGCCCTATAATAAAAGCCATCAGAGCACCGGGGCGGACGGGTGGGACGCCCAAAGGCGCCCGGCGGCTCCATGTTTCATGCTTAAGACGGGTATTAACAAAGAGCAGAGGAGACGCGTCACCTCCGCTATTTAAAGCCCCCAAAACGCTAAAAATGAAACTAAATATAACCCATCGAAACGACTCCTCCAGTAGCAGCGGCGCTGGCCGTTAATCGGGGAGATTCTGCGGCTTTCGGGCGCCGGGAGCCCGGGGGGAGCGGCCCGGCCCGGCGCTGCGCGGCCAGCGCGCACATATGCGCCTTTCTGCCCTTTAAACCGCAGCCGGAGCCGCACTAATTACACGCCTCGTTTTAATTACGCCCGGCAATATTAGCGGGACGTGGCTGCAGGAAGCTGGCGGCCGGGTAGGAGCGACACAAAGGGCGCTGAGCACCGGGGGACTGGTCCGGGGCTGACGGCCGGCAGAAACGGGCCGACACGGGCCGTCGCAAACGGGGCGCCGGCGGCCTTCCAGCGGCTCACCGGCCGCCGATCGCACACGGTCCCCCCGCAGCCGCAGCGAAGGCGGGCCTGCGCAGTCCGGGGCTCCGGTGCCCTTGCCAGCCTCACGCGAAACGCCCGAAATGAATCAGCACGGCCCGGCTCACCTCTCGGGCTGCCGTCCTGCAGGTACGGGGGCGCCGTGGGAGTCACGCCGCCCGAGTCCGGCACTGACAGCAGCGGGGAGCGCTCGTCCATGCCATCCGAAGCCATGTCTGTCTGTTAGGGTGCACAGGGAGCCGCCGATGGGTGCAGCGCAGCCGAGAACGGGCCGCCGGTACCGATGGGCGGCGCTCCGTGGGCGGGGCGTCCAGGCGGCTCGGGGGGCGCGGCGCTGTTTATCGGGAGCTGGCGGATCTGCCCGCCCCTGTTTATAAAGCGCTGTGGGGGAGACGCGCCTGGCCCCCAATGTCGGCTCCGCGTTCCGAGCGGCGCATAAAGTCCAGTTAAGAGGGCTTTATTCTCGCACCGTGCATATACAGATATACAGAAATAAGGGTGATGGCCCAGGACCCCGGAGCAGCCTGCAGTGACAAGGGGGGGCTTCTCACAGTAAAGTGCAAAACACTGGACACCAGGGCTTGCGTGCTTAGTGCACTGTGTGGGAAAAAAATAAATGCAGCAGCATAAAGGGTGGAATAAATATAGTGGAACTGAAAAAAAAATAGATGGTAAATTATAATCCAGGATCACCATGGTCACATCTATTTGCGCGTAGGGAAAACTGGTATGCTGTCGAGTCTAAATCACTAAGCTTATAAAAAGCGTATGAATACGGTCTCTGATCGTTTATGTTTACTTTTGGGGATAACATTAAGATGGGGAATGTTATAAATAATATAAATAAATATTGTATGTTAACATATTCGTAGACATATCTGGGAAAGCCTGCATGACAGAATCCTGAGCTGTCATAACGGGCTGTCTTTGGGGAGCCTGGTCTGATGGTCCTGCACCCTGATAAATATACATGCAAACAGTTAGTGATTCATCATTCGTAACGAGGGGGGGTTTTACGACCACACCGGTTATTTCAGGCGGAATGCCGTACAGGTACACAGCCGCGCACCTAGGAACACAGCTGACAGTCACTCGTGCGCAGGGAGAGAAGCGTCCCCCAGATCTACGTAACGTATGCGACGTGCGTTTCTATTGGACGGCGACGTCCTGCGTCATGGCGCACGTTTGAAAGATTCTGTAACAACAGGCAGATGGTTGACTTCAATCGCTGGGGAAATTCAGATTTAGGCGACGTTGTCAACGGGATATGACATTATCCAGCGTCGCCAGTTGAACTACGCATGTCTATACGTTATTAGAGGAGAAAAAAATCTATATTAATCTATATTAGTGTTTCCATAATAATACACCATATTAGAAAAGAAAGAGAGGTGCGTTTCTGCTGAACAGCAACATAAGCGGGGGCGCGGTTCTCTCGTATGCTGTGGCGAATCTTTGAGGGGCGTGACAGCCTTTTCGCCGACCAATGAGGGGCGCCGCTGAGCCGCGGAGCACCGGAAGCGCCCAGGGAAACGTCATGCTGTGCATGGCCTGTTGATCGCTAGTCAGCATGGTAATCATTTGGTTAATGTGAATTTGCAGAAATAGACTTTTAAAAATTACCGACAGCATGGAGGACCCGGAGACACCGGAGGAGTTGTTATTTAAACAGCAGCGGAAAGAGAAGAAAGATCTGCAGGGTGAGTCGATCTGTCAGTGTACTATGTGGTGCGCTAGTTAAAATGCGTGTCCAATAGTCAGCTTGTGATCTGTTAAGCGGTATCTGCTGCACATTTCAAATAACCCTCTGTTTGTGTGGCAAGAAGGGGGTTCTGCACCGGTGGCTGGATGGATGGATCCAGGGAATGTTCGGTTTTGCGGGGCAAAGTTCCGGATTCGGAACCGCTGTCACGGAGCTTGACATAAAAGCAGTGGGTTTGAGTTTCCTCGTCTATAATATCAGCTTCGGCGCTGACTGCGTTCTTTCAGAAAGCGTGGCTGGGAATCGCACAGTACGGATCGGCTTTACTTGCTGTGGGGTAGCGTGAAGTCCCGCATCACTAGAACCAGGAAGCACGGTGCTGCCTTAGGAAATCTGCGTTCTCGTACCTTTAGTGGTAAAAGTCGTTTACTTTTTTATACCCGTCAGCCAAAATTCAGAGCATGAAGAATGCTGTACCCAAAAATGACAAGAAAAGGAGAAAACAGTTGGCCGAGGACATTGCTAAGCTTGAAGCTGAACTCAACCAGAAACATGAAGAGGAACTGAAACAAGTGAACAGTCCTGTACTTGTAGACCAGGTGTGTGGTCTTTTTTCTGTTTGCTTCTTTGTTTGTTTACAAAGGTCTAAATATGCATAAATGATGTGTGGTGCAAATAAGTTGATTTCATTGCTGTGCTTTTACATGTAGTTTTTAGAAAGGTCTTTCCCTGCATGTTGTTCTGGAAAACAAATGTAATTAATACTTTTGAAAAATGTATGGGTCATTCCATTTTAATTAAATAAATGACTTGCATTACCATTTGGCGTCATGAACTGTAATTCTTACTATTACAACTACATGGCTCAGCTATGCGTAACGTTACATATTTCGTCCTTCTGAATTATATTATGCAAATGATTGCATTTATAGTCTTATTTCATCCTCCATATTTTGCACCTTGAGGCTGATGCTCTTGCCAATGGAGTGCAGAGCCTGGCTCTGGACAGTGACGACCCAAAGGCGTCCAAACAGCGCCCTTCCAAGGCCCAGAAGAGGCGGGTGAGATGTTTGGAACGGGCACCGACATTTTGAGCCGTGCGTTTTTTGTAACTACAGTTTTCGAGCCGTCTGCCTGTGTGCCCTCAGGATAAGAAAGCCGCCCTGGAGAAGGAGAGGGAGGACAGGATCGCGGAGGCCGAGGTGGAGAATCTGCAGGGCTCCCGGTACCTGGAGAACCAGAAGCTGTCCCAGATACTGGCCGAGAAGCAGCTGCAGATCAGAGAGATCATGTCGGACGGGCACTGCCTCTACCGGGCCGTGGAGGACCAGCTGCTGAGGCGTGGCGGCGGCCCGGGTTTGGCGGAGCTCCGCGCCCGCACTGCCCAGCACATGAGGGACCACGCTGAGGAGTTCCTCCCCTTCCTCACCAACCCCACCACAGGCGACATGTTCACGCCCGGTGAGGACGGCCCGCCCATGTGACATCCCGTTACACGCCTTCGCTCATTGGAGCTCGCCGCTCCCCTTCAGCAGGCTGCTTCAGCCCGGCGCTTCGGGACGCTCTCGTAATCCCTCGCCGTCTCCGCGCCCGTCTTCTGCCTAGCTCGGGTCCGCCTTTGCCTGCCCACTCTGCTCCGCTGTTCTCATGAACCCCGTCGCCGACGTTACCCCGATCTGTTCCCCTTTTACCGAAGAGCGGGGGCCGCGTCCCGTCTTTCCGTCCTCGATGCTGAATGTAGGACTCTTGTCTCCGCAGAGGAGTTTGAGAAGTACTGCGGCGAGGTGGCGGACACGGCGGCCTGGGGCGGACAGCTGGAGGTGAGAGCGGCGGCCAGCGGGTCCCCGGCCGAAAATAGCCAGTAACCTAAAAACTGGAGATGCCAATTCTGCACCAAGCAGGAAGAATATTAGTCTTGTGCACCCTGAGCTCAGACTCTCCAGATTACAGCCTCCCAGTGATATGTTTCTGTGTATGATATAGACACTTGGGCAACTGCCAAAATGGGAGGAACGCAAAGGGCTTTTGGCAGCTTTGGGCCACAGCAAGCTGCCAAAACAGCTCCAGTGTCCCTTGGATCTGAAGGAGTGATTCTACACTGTTGCTCCATATGACAGGCTCTGTTTGCCGAGTCCCTTGAGTGTGCATTGTAGACCTGGAGACCATCAAACCATCCAGTGCCCTGTGGATGGCGGCATTGTCATCCCAGGATAGAAATTCATCACTAGCTGATGAACGTAATTGCTCAGAATACCGTCAGTATTTGTTAGCATTCACCATAAATCACCAGAATCTGAGAAGGAAACTCTGTAGAGCACAGGTGTCCGCTCTGTGGCTGGCGTGAAACCCTCTGCTTGTTCGCAGTACTTACACAGCTCTAATGTTTAGTGCCATTAAGGTTTAATAAAGGGTTTGTGCTCTATAACCTGACTGTAATTTCCCTCTCGGGAGGTCAGTGGATTGTACCTGATGAAACTCCTTGACTCCCTCATGTGGTTGCTGATGTTTTGGGCCTTTCGCTTTGAAGCAGTGTCTCCTGATTGGCTTGGAAAGATGTCGTCTTAGCCAATAGAAGCTGAGCCACCTGTGACCAAAATTTCTGACAAATGTTCCCCCACCATCATGTCATGAACACTTGTGTCCATACAGCACTTTCATACACGACTCAAAGCATTTCACTTACAGAGTACTGGCTTATGCCTTGTTTACTCAAGCTTATTTTACGTTTTTGCAGGTTTTGTAAAATGTGGGATCAGTAGCAGTAAATGTACACTAACAGACTTTCATTGTGTGATGACAGTTACGGGCTCTGACTAAGGTGCTTCAGACCCCCATCGAGGTCGTCCAAGCGGAGTCTCCTACGATTGTGATCGGCGACGAGTACCACGAACCACCAATCACGCTGGTGTGAGTTGAGTTTTTGGAGGTTAACCTACCATCTGCACTCGCATTTCTTAACAGGAAGTCTAAATGCCTGAGAATTTTGTTACATTTGTAGGTTTTTGGGGTGTTTCCTTCTAAACTATTCCTAGGCCATATTTGGGGTTCTTTGTCAGGAGCAGGTGGCAATCCACGCGGCACTCATGTTTACATCATGAGGAGCCGAGAGCCTTAGTCTAGCACGACCCTCCAGGCTGATTGTCGACTGTGTGACGTCCTGGAAAGCTAACTTGATGCATTTGGGTTGTGTTTCAGCTACATGCGACACGCCTATGGTCTCGGAGAACATTACAATTCCGTGGAGCCGCTGAAGGAGGAAGAGACCTGAGATTCCTACTCTTCTCCTGCATCGTCGTGTGATTTTTTCAGTAGATCAGTGCTTCTGGAGGTAGAATAAGAGGAAACTTGCTCCTGTTTAAGTGACAGCTCAGGTACTCTTTTACCAATGGGCTGAACCTGTTACTGTTTGGAATTTGAAGAAGTGCAGAATTTAGTCCCCCTGATGGCCAATTCCGCAGATGTACCTGAAGAGTTGTGTTTCCGTAATGCTAGGTTGTGTTTCTGAGGACATATGCCAAATTATGTATCTCATGACATGGGAATTAAAGTAACAGAATACTAGTGTATCTCAGTTTTGCTTTAAAAACTGAAGTCATACGGATAGGTTGTGAATGGATTAATTTAATCTTTTTTCAGGTAACTATAATCCTTCAGTTCCACTGCATTGAAGTACATCAAAGGCATTTAATAATCCATTTAAAAAAAAAAATTCCTGATTGTTTTTATGAGTACTATTCAGTTTTTATTATAATGAATTTAAAATGGGCGACATGGATCACGTGTTTTTACGTTAGTATTGTAATATATACCTTACCCCAGACATAAAAGTGGGTGCCATTTTGAAAGAGAGTCAAGGAAAGGAGTGTAAGGAGCCAGATGAACCCTATTGCTAACACAACCACAAACCACTACTTTATGTTGTTTTTTTGTTAGTTATCTTAAGCCTTATTCTTCAGGCTCCCAGTGTGTCAACAGTTACAACACTTGCATTCCAGTACACTTCTATGAAAAGTGTTAATTGCCAGTGATCATTTTAAAGGAGCTTTTATGGAAAATAAAAATGATTCAGACCTTAAGCTGCTTTATTAGCTGGAAACATACCTGTGAAATCCTGTAAGCCCAAATTAAAAGGCCAAGAAACGCCTTTGTGATCAGTACTAATAACCACTTCATTAAACTGGGCCGGCAGTCGCATGCAATGATGCTTCGAAAACCGATCATAAAATAATTGTTGGAGGCATAAGTCTGGGCAGTGAATGGTTTAATTTAAGATTTAAATAAAAGCTCAAGATTGTTACTTTAGGATTCCTGCACATGCCATCTGTTAAGAAGGTGTGTGACATCCATAAGCAGAAAACTGCCATTGTATAAAACAGGGTTCTCTTTTGACATCCAACAAAGGAGTCAGGTAATGGGGCCATTTGACGCAGACTGGTATGTAGTGATGACCAAACGAAACTTCATGAACCGTTTGCTGTGTTTTTTTTCTGATGGTGGTCTCTGTTCCTAAAAGGGCTCAAAGCATGACCCAACGCAAACCAATAGCGACATCTAGTGGCATCAGAAATACAGCAGATAGTTCATGAAGCTTTATTAGGCTGTCACTACTGGTCTGACCTTAATAACAGGCTGTAGAACAGAACTGTGCTATTTAGAAAGTTGCACCGCAGCTATGTCGCATAACTATATGAAATTAATGTTCAACGAGCTGATCCATTTGGGTCAGGAGATTAGGCTGTCAAATATCTAGCCATCTTCTGCTTATCCAAGACACGGTGGGTAAGATGGTGTAGTTTGGGTGAACGTGTCGATTAAACGGATCTTTTATTCAGCGCTCCGTCTTTTACGTGTCGCAACGTGGATATTCCACCAGGTGGCAGTGTTGGGACAATTTTAGATGCACAGTAAGTTATTTCTAACAGTTCTTAACCCATTTAATGCCATCGGTAACAATTGTTGCTAACATTACCAACATGAAATGGAAAAAAAAAATATATATATATATATTTTTTTCCATTTCATATATACACTATATACATACATACATACATACAGTACAGGCCAAAAGTTTGGACACACCTTCTCATTCAATGTGTTTTCTTTATTTTCATGACCATTGGTAGATTCTCACTGAAGGCATCAAAACTATGAATGAACACATGTGGAGTTATGTACAGCTATTTAGTTTTATAGTTATTAGTTCGTTAATTATACCGTTTATCCTTTGAACAGACACAGTACAATGTGCACAAATTAATTATCAGATTGCGTATTTTTATACATCTTCCTGAATAATTACACTGTGTTGATCTATGAAATGCAGTTAAATATGTCCTATTAAAAATGAACATTAAAATGAAGGCTAATAATAGATTATGACAGAATTTTACGACCCTGTAAGTCGACAGGATGGACAGCGTAAATGTCAAACGCAACCTCTGGCCATGACAGTACAGAGGCATTTATCTTATGAACTGCTAAGTGTATCTCACTTTACATAAGGGTCAAAAAAAGGGTCATTATGCTGTTATTACTGTGTCATGAGATTACATGAAAAACTCACTTAGGAGAACGGAAAATATATGAAATATGAATGTCAGCATAAAAGCTGGAACAAACCTTTATAAATGCTTTTTACAAGTTATGTTGGCTGTCGTGAAGGGCTTATGTTGGTGTCGTGTAGCCTTATGAAAAGCACCCTAAAGTGTTACCAAAAATGGCATATCTTCTGCCTGCCTGGAGGGCTTTGAACATGCTGCACAAATGCACACTGAGCCCCCAAGACCACAGTGAAGGAAAGTTTCCTCTCCTTAGAGTCCAGTGGCATCTGTTTATTCCCAAGAAAAACTTGATTTCTCAGAATTAATTTTCTACCCAAGGCCTCAAGAGCTCATAGCAAGATCTACAGAGTTGGAGTTGATGAATTATGCATCGAGTTTAATTGCATGCCCAGAAACTAATGACACTGGGCTGGTTAACAGCAGGGGAACCATACATCTCTGCAAACTGAATGAAAAATCAGTTTAGGGAAAAAAAACAGCCTTAATTGATGAATAATTAAAGCCCAGGCTACAGGGCATGAAAGTGACATTTTGTTTCAATCAGTTCAGAGTGCTTGCTGCAGGTTTCCTCAGAAAAATGGTGCAAAATGATGGGAGCTCAGTGCCATCTGTATAACCAGAGTGCCAGGGACAGTGTCTGAGCATCCTGGGGGCCCGTAGCTTTAAGGGGGGCGGGGTCACTGAACTGAAGGTACCTCCCCCCCCCCCAGACAGGAGCTGTCTGCGTGACTTACAGTGAGCTCCCTACTCCACACTCTCAGAAAAAAGGGTACTAATTTGTACCTTTGCTTGTCCCTGGGGCTGTACCCTCAAGGGGTTTTGTACCTTTTACAATACAGAAATACTGTTTTGTACCTTGGGGATTCATTTCTGTACCATATAAAGGTGCAGTTACCTACAGCTAAGGATACAATTGGCAGACCCTTGATGGTACAGCCCCAGTGACAAGCAAAGGTACAAATTAGTACCCTATTTTCTGAGAGTGCATGTGTGGGCTCTTCTTACCTTACCTTAGCAGCATGGTGATGGTGTGTGGCTCAGTGGAATAGGCTGCTGCCCTTGTAATCAGAAGGTTGTTGGTTCACATTCCAGGGTGACAGGGGTGATTTCACTGCTGGGCCCCTGAGAAAGACCCTTAGTCCTCAGCTGCAGGGACTGGGTGACTCAGTTTTCTCAAAAAATATGTTGCTTTGGATAAAAGCATCTGCCAAACCAGGGGTAGGGAACCTGATCCATGGAGAGCCGGCGTGGGTGCGGGTTTTTGGGATGACCTCTCAATCAGCCAATAAGAGTGGGTCCCCAGGACCAGAGCTGAGAACCAATG
>JAODKL010000047.1:4356457-4368787 GCA_026780765.1 Petrocephalus schoutedeni
GGTTTTTGGGATGACCTCTCAATCAGCCAATAAGAGTGGGTCCCCAGGACCAGAGCTGAGAACCAATGCTTTATTATCGGCTGATTGAGAGGTCATCCCAAAAACCCGCACCCACACCGGCTCTCCATGGATCAGGTTCCCTACCCCTGTGCCAAACAAATGAAATGTAAATTTCACAAATTAAATCTCTCTTGTGCGATAGTAATTTCACACACTAAATATCTCCTAGTTGATAGTGGTGTCACGTGTGAAATCTCCACTCTTTGAAGGTGGTTTCACACACTACATATCTCCTGTTTGATACTGGTGTCACATACTAAATCTGTCTTGTTTGAGATTACGAACTGCTCTCATAAATGCATTTCATGATTCGATCTAATGAGAGGAATTAAAGTATTACAATCACATGATTTGCTATATGCCAGTCTTTAGGGCAGGATTAACACACTGATTAGCTATGTGTGGTTCTGTATTTTAAAGTTATATTTTGTGGTAAACGGTTAGAGAATAAAAAGTCTTTTTAATCAGCTCATTAGTTTTATTAGACAGATGAAATGCACTTGTTAAAATTTAGACCAGTAAACCGTTTGTGAAATGGACTTGTTTGGTGCAGAAAATCACAGAAATTGCCTGCTAACAATAACATTTCTTTTTACTAAAGATCCATAAATGCCCAAAGTGCTCTCTTCTCCTGCTTCTGGTGATGCCATGTGACTTAAACATAAGCGGAACTTTTTGGTCATTGACAGCATCGACCTCCAACCTAAGATGGCTACTTAAATTACTTAAAATCATGGTCAAGAGAAAAAAACTGCTCAGTATGAGTGGTGATATGCAGCCAGTCCCAAAGGAAGGTCCTCAGATTGGTGAGATACATCATCTCCCATCACCCATTGTGCCTCTGGCAGAAAACCATGCCACCATCAACATGCCGAATGCCAGAGAAAGGCTACAATAGACTAACGGTGACATACTGCAAGCGGCCACTAGATGGCAATGTGCCTCTGTGGCGGTCTTCTGCAGTAAGTGCATCGCTTATTAGGAAAAAGAACGGAAAGACAATATGCTAAAGCAGACAAAACAATTTAGAAAACAATGTGTTTTGCTGTTATAGCGTTTATGATAAAGGCGCATGGCTGCAGTTTATTATGCATATATTCAGTCTATGGAGTGGGACGTAGATAGACAGTATGTCGGCAATAACGTGGAACCCCCAGCATGATGGAGCTGTCAAGCAATCAGAGCAGAAGACAAATGAAGGTGTTACCGAAGGCTGATCGCTTCCGAAGATACCTTATCTTCTCATAATCTCCATAAAATCACATTACAAAGTGCTAAGGGGTAGAGAATTGTAAAGGTGTTTTCCATAAATACATCAAATGTCTACAAGCACCATGACACCAGTGGAAGTCCTAATGGAAAGATGCCCTGCTTGGTTTTGTTGGATGGATACAGTGGTAATAAATATAATCTTCTGAGATGTGAAGAAGGCTCGCATTCACTGACATGATGCTTCATCGGGGAGTCGAGCGAAAGGATATTTGGCAGTTTTGGGTCATTTTTATCCCTAGAAGAAAAACACCCTTACTAACGAGTGAAACACTGCAGTCTGAACTTCAAAGAAGACAAAGGCTTTAATCATGTGTAATGTGCACAAAAAGTTTCCCCCGACTTTCGTAATAACCGGGAACCGCCCCCAGAAGGCAATAACGGCCCTCGGGATAGAATTCCTCATCCTAAACAATGAACTTAAGTATGTGCAGAAAACCCCGATGTCTGATGTCTTCTCTCCTCTTCATCTGAGATGCAGAATTTCTAATGAGACAGAATTAAACCGCGAGATTAAAATAGCTCCACGCAAAATGCCATTTGTCTTTCCTGGCGCGTTCTTCGAAAAACTCATGTTATGGGGGGTCAACTCTCCAGTCCTAATGAATGTAGATTTTGCTGTGAGTTACAACTGGCTAAAAATCACCTTTCGCTGCATGCTCCAAAGTGCAAACGGTCCCGTCACCCTCTTGGCGAACATCACCCACTGTCACACATAAAGGGCAGCTGATTCAGAGTGCCAGCACCGCCGCAGACGCAGAGCCACAACAAGATGGCATTTCTATTTAAGAGCATCTTTTAAACCTTTTAAAATCTGGATATTAAAATAATAAGGAATGTGCTTCAGAATGTCAGCAGCGTGCATGCTGAAGAGAGAGGCGGGAATACCTGGGTGTGCAAGAGACAACGATGTTGAAAAGGAAGCTGTTACGTACGGAGGCAGGGAAAAAAGAAAGGGTCTCAGGGAACGTGCATTTCCATGGTAATGGAGGATCACACAGTGCTGTCACAGCCCGAATGTAGCTGTGTGAGGGGAAATCTAAGGGAGGAAAATGTCACAGGTAGAACTTAATGGCTTACTTATACTCCGGGATCAAAACATGCTGGTATATTCCTACATTTGTTAAAATATATACGTTCACGCGAGGTACATAAAGCACAGGAATTGTTTGAAATAATGTAAAATGACCCCATTGGAGGATTTACGTTGTTGGGCCAGGAAGCATTCTGGGAAGGAAGACAGCCACTGGATGCCCCAGGGGATGCTGGGAAGAAAGACGGCCACCACATGCCCCAGGGGAGACTGGGTAGGAAGACAGCCACTGCATGCCCCAGGGGAGGCTGGGAAGGAAGACAGCCACTGCATGCCCCAGGGGAGGCTGGGAAGGAAGACAGACACTGCAGCGACCTGCAGCCACTGGCCCAACATCTGTCCTGCATGGGGGGGGGGGTCCTTGTAGAACCTGCTTGTTATTGTTCCTATTGTACTGTTAGCCTGTCCCAGGTCCAGCCCTCCATCCAGTGAGGTTGGTGACATTACATTGAAGCGCACGGAACCATTTGAATTTTAATTTGCAGCTTCTTCTGCCCCGCTGCTCTATAAGATGGGACCCCCCCAGTCACTGCTAGATTTTCTCAAATAGCTAAAACAAAGGGGTCACATTTAAAAACCGACCTGGACATGCTAGTTAGCAGCTTATATACCAAATATGTGAAGAAAGCAGAAGCACTTTGTATATTTCACAATAATGTCGGGCACAATTAAAAAATGGAGATAGCATCTTTTAATGCCTTACCAGATATGGACCTTATTGGATGGAACTTTATCTGTGATTAGTTACTCAGCTGATTAGTGTAGTGCTGGTAGAGTAATGCTGTAAATGTAAATGTAAATGCTGGGGTTATGCCAAAATTCAAATTAACACTGTAAAAATGTGACCAAAAAAAAAAAAAACTGGTCATTGAAAAAATATCACGCTGAAAACTCAGTGTCAGTAACTGATAACCAGCTGGAAATTGGAAAAAAATTATATTACTATACTACCTGAAATTATATTACTATACTACCTGAAATTATATTACTATACTACCTGAAATTATATTACTATACTACCTGAAACCTGAAGATAAAAGTTCTGATTCAAAACACAATTTATGATATTATTGATATATTTTTCTCTCTAATTATATTAACTCTATTAACTCTATTAACTCTAATTATAATAGAGTTCTCTCGTTATGCCAATGGCCAGCTTTACACTGAATTATAGAAGCTAGACAGCTTCATATCTTTGCAGGACTGGGCCCACTGTGTGAATGTCCATTCAATGCAAAGTCACTGCGTTCCACGCTGGAAGGGCAACGGGATTAAACTAATGCCAAAGTACAGGAGACAGGATGCTGGTTATCAAACAGAATCAGTGTGAATGCGCCATGTTAGAGCACGATCAGCCTTTTGGTGTGCTGAAACCTTCCCGGCAGCTACCAGGATATAAACAAAAGCAGGTAAGTCAAACAGAATGACCTCTACTCTGCACCAATTAACTCTGCATCAATTATTTATATGCAAGCTGCCTTGCCATTTATGAACTTTATGAAATTTTTCAGAGTGCTTAAAGATTGATATACATCACTCTGTCCTTCTGAAGAAGTGTTTAGTGTGGGATTTACTTTGAATTAATGGCAATGTACTGAATAAAACATTTTCTGCAGATAAGTCAAGATGTGAATAAGAAATAAAGGTGATTACAGGCAGAGTTCAGCTGTGATGGCTCTGATGAAACATTTGAGATTTACTCCTGACACCTAATAGTAAGTGAAACAGTTTTATAATCTGTGTGAAGAGCTATCCTCATCTGGTCACATGATCATTGTGATGGGCTATCCTCCCTGGCAAACCACATGATCATTGTGGTGGCTATCCTCCCTGGCAAGTCACATGATAATTGTGAGGGCTATCCTCCCTGGCAAGTCACATGATAATTGTGATGGGCTATCCTCCCTGGCAAGTCACATGAATCTGGACCAGCTATCTTCCCCTGAAGGTCACATGATCTGAGTGATGTGCTGAGGTAGAAAAACATATATCGTAAAAAGGTAAATCATAATTCTCAATAAACTTGCGCTGCTCTCATCTAGCCCATCATTTTAAAAGGAGAACAAACATATTGTATTTAGGTATGCTTATAACAGCTTGCCCACACCGACTGTCATTGGTGGTACGGGCTGGTGCTGGGATTCTTGCTGAAATCACACGTGGGGGTGAGGAAGCTCATATTTGCATAATGCATTATGTATAGTGTCCTTCCCAGCCAGGCTTGCTGACAGCAGATGGCCGTTCCTACAAGGCGAGGTGATCACAGGGGCAAACAAAAAAAGGTGACAAACATGCCCCAGGTGTTTCTCTCACCAAGGAAATAAACAAAGCCGTCTCAGGTGGATCACGCTCCGTACGTGAGAGTGGGGGGCTTCCTGAGGATGGCCCACTGGGGCTTCGAGATGACTTCTGGGTACCCGAGATGACCAGATACCAGGACAGCCGCTGGACTTAGGAACATCATCTGTGTGTGTGTGTGTGTGTGGTCATGTCCTCATGACAATGTCCCCATAATGTGGTAAAAACCTGTAACTTTTACCTTGTGGGGACATTTTTTCAATTTTATGAAAATTTGTAAATACAATCAAAAAACTAAAAATGTCTGGTATTTTGTTTGGTTATTTATGGTTAAAGTTAGGGCTGGGTAGGGGGTAAGGATGGCATAGTTGGGATTAGGGTTATGCCCATAGAAATGAATGGAGAGTCTGTATAATAATATAAATACATAGACTGTGTGTCTGTGTGTGTGTGTGTGTGTGTGTGTGTGTGTGTGTCAGGCAGACATCAGGAGTCCTGCCTGTGATAAGGCAGACTAGGGATTTCCTGTGGAGACTCATCCTATAATATGGATGACAGACTTCCTGAATCAATCCAGATGCTCTATAAATCCATCCCATAATGCGGGGAGGCTGGCCCTTGGTGTCTCGCTGTGGTAGTGGATTTTTTACAGGAAGGCTGATGTCTGAACCAAGCCCTGTGTCTGAAACGTATGTTCAGTCAGCAGTCATATAACAGAAGGAGGCTATACATCATGTGTAACACGGTCCAGAGGTACCGGGGGGCTCGCTGTAAATCATATGGGGAAGGTGTGTGGGCTCAGAGTTGGCCTGTGCTGTCCTGAAAGCGTATCACAGTCAGCACACACCTGCAGAAGCAGTATCAGTGAGGGGCTCGAGTGAGAAGCACTGTGTCTGTCAGTGCAGAAAGACATCAAGGAGCTAGTCAGAGCTCACTTTTAATGAACAGCTCATTTACGAAATACAGGACTGTCTTCACCAAGATCTATAACACACCAGGGAAAATGAAAGACCCACTTATATGTTCTGCAGGGTCTCGTCGATCAGTGATGAAAGGCAGGGCTCCGGACAAGCCAGGGCAGGGTGAAGGAGCTTTATCCATGTTCACATGGCCAAAACGAAGCCATGGAAGTGGCTAACGGGGGCCTCCTGCAGCACAAGCCACTTGTCTGAACTTAGCCGTTTTAGCTAAGCTTAGCCCTACTTGCTAAGGCTTTCTTAGCCACGCCAGTCGTCAGTGCGGCCAGGCTCTCGAAGCACATCCTTTTTCTCAATAAGTTCCACCGCGCCGTGCTGATCTCGAATCTTAATGAAAGACGTCTGTGCTCTGGAGTCTCCCCGGGCTTATTAAGTGCCCCGGCCCACTTCAGAAGCGCCGGCCTGCATTAAGATGGACGATGCTTGTCAGAGAAGTCGAGAGGCTGGTGGCCACCCCGCGCTCGGGACGGCGCTGACGTCCCGGGCCTAACAGAAAGATCTCGCTAAGAGAGGGTTTGACCACCTGCACCTCGTTTCCTCCTATTATGGTGACACGCTCACTGTCGTGCTCGAGGAGGCCAGCGGCGATGTGATTGGACATGGGATAAACAGAGAAGGTGCCAGGGGGGTTTATGCATCGCCAGCCCCATCCTCACCCCGACCCCCACCCCCACCGTCTGCCATCCTTGCGAATTGAACTAGTGGCTTTAAATGAAGCCCTTCAGGGTTTTGTTCTATTCATGGTTGGTCGATTTACTTTCCCCTGCGTTAAATCACTTTAAGAATGAGATAGATAAATAAAACTCAAGCCCAGTTTGAACTGTGTTTTTTTCCATCGTAATATAAATATTCTTATTTCTGTAAGATGTTTTCCCAGCGACACAGTTGCTGGCAGACTGCATCTCCGCTGTGTCGATCATTACAAGAGACAGACCTCAGATTTTCAGGTCATTATAAGCATTGCAAATCAACGCTTCTGCGAGACCTAAAATTGTGTTAAACTCAAACTCAAAAAAAGCTGCTTCATAGGAGCTGCTGTGGTGCTGAGGTGCCGTCCAATGCGCAGCAGTGCTCGGCTCCCAATTTAAGGCGGTTCATCTGGGTAGGCGCGTGGAACGTCTTGCATTTCCTCCATGATGACCATCTTCCCCTGTGGTTGAGGGAGCTTCGTAAACTCTGCATCTCAGTGGTGGTCCTTTCAGCAGCTGAATTATGAGACTCATCTTAAAGCTGATCCTCCAGTTAGGACGTTGGGCACCTCTGGGTCCTCAGATCTTGAGGCTGATCCTCCGATTAGCTGTGAACCACCCAGTCTCACTGAGATTGCATGGGTGGTGAGTTAGCTGAGGGTTGGGGAAGATCTGGGGTACCCGGGGTTAACTCCTCCAGGCTGGTGGTAAGGCTCTCCTCCTGGCATTGCAAGCAATCTTTGCTTCCATGTGGGAGATGAGTGTCATCCCAGCTGGCTGTAAAACGGGACTTATTGTCCCTGTCTGGAAAGGGAAGGGTGATCGCCTGGAATGCGGAAGTTACAGGGGGATAACACTGCTCTCAGTGTCAGGTAAGGTGCTCGCTAGGGTCATCCTTAATAGGATCCGTGATCACTTGCTCGCCCACCGGCGGCCGGATCAGTCTGGTTTTACGCCTAAGAAGTCGACCGCATCCTGGCACTGAGGATCCTCATCGAGCACAGGCGCGGATATCTGCAGGCTGTGTCTCCCCTGTTCCCCCGGGCTGCCGCGTCGCTCTGCTGGCTGAGTGTGGAGCTTGGAGCCTGGCGTCTTTTGTCATGAGTTTGAGTCCGGCCTTATCTGCCGTTTAATTTATCGGTTCCATTTTCCTAGCGTCCGGTATTGTTTACCTATGTCGCTGGTTTGGGGGTCGGCACGGTGGAGCAGTGGTTAGCACCGTCGCCTCACAGCTGTGCGAATCTCTGTGTGAGTCTCTGCCATATCTCCGTGTGCGGAGCTCGCATGTTCTCCCCAGGCCGTCGCGGGGTTTCACTTTGAACCCCTTCCCAGACACGGCCATCGCACTTTCTTCTCAGGAACTTGGAATGCACCACTGATCTTGGTAAGATTTCACTAAATACCTCAAAGACCACAGCAGACAAGTTTTATATATTAACAACTCACTAATGGTCTGATCATCTGCACCTGTTTCAATTATAAGCCTTTGATTTCAAGTAGCAGTAGAGCTGTAATAACTTATTCCACACAGAAATTACATTACTTTTTCATTCCTTTAAATAAATTACTACAAAGTTCGTTATTCGTCTGGTTAGGTCACCATTCTTTAACATTGCTGGAATAAAAATGAAATATACATATGTCCAAATATGTTTCAATTTAATTTAAAACATTTCATGGGATGTACTTACCTTGTCAAAACGCTATGAATATCAAAGGGTGAAATCAACATATTCTGATCCAAAATATCTTCAGTTGCCAGAAGCTTTGAGTTGTGAACTTTTAAGAGAATTAATTAGAAGTGGCCAATCAAGTCTTTGGAATGCCTCTGTGACGATTCTCACTCTACGCAGAAATAATGCCCAGATAAGACACATGTTGCATTTTAAAAAAAGAGCACAAACTACAAAAGAATCGTCTTAAGTTCAGGCGATGAGCCTCCTGCGAATCACGTGAATCTGAGTTTGGGCAGATTCTCTTTAAAGAAAAGAGCTGTACAGAGATCATTAGCTGACATACAATCACAATACATTTTAGAAAGTGCCATTTTTCCCTGTCCTACATACATTCTGTGCAGCACTGGGGGATGATGGGAAAGCTGCTGCTCCTCCCGTGAACGATGGCGAGCCTCCTAAGTTCCTTATTAACATCATTTTAGCAGAATGCTATTAACAGATTAGCATGCCTGGGGCAGTGTAGCATGTGCTAGCATAAGATACCCTTGTGTTCCTAATTTAATACTGACTGTGTTCTCCATAGTACCCCCACTTATTCCACTACATAAACAACAACCCAACACGATCTTGTCCCCCCTGGTCCTGCTCTTCCGTGCAAATCGGATTACAGGATAGCAAGTTTCTGAAGACTCGCGATGATGTATTACAAATCATTCCTGATCCACGGACACAAAAAAATGAACGGGCTTGGGTTCCATCTGATTGAATTCCTCACGCAGCTTTACTTCAAAGGGAGGTTCCGCGTTCTGCTCCGTCTGTCAGGCGCCTGCAGTCTCGCCCGCCACGTATCAACTTTACGACAATGATGCAAGAACCTTCAGCAAAAATGATGTAAGCCACTTAGATAGACCGGTTTATGGAGTGTATCCCCCACACTACCCCTGGTAGCTGTATCTATGTCCTGCATAAGTGATCATAACGGTTGTGTGGTACAGTCCTGTCGCACTCACACATACACACATTAGCGGCTTATCTCTGTGGCAGCCTGCACCAGCACCAGTCCAGGCCCGGTCCAGGCCCAGTCCAAGCCCAGTCCTCCAGGCTACTTTACTAATAACCTATTTCTTATCTTTCGTTCT
Organism: Petrocephalus schoutedeni; assembly: GCA_026780765.1. Classification (NCBI taxonomy): domain Eukaryota; kingdom Metazoa; phylum Chordata; class Actinopteri; order Osteoglossiformes; family Mormyridae; genus Petrocephalus; species Petrocephalus schoutedeni. Next base: position 4,365,662 of record JAODKL010000047.1, read on the forward strand.
CCACCTCTGCCTGTGATCAAAGGCCCAATTAATGGACTGAGGAAAGGTGAAGCATTCAAATAATGGAGACAGCTGTTTTTCCTCTCTTTGAGAAAATCCATTTGTATTGTTATCACGGGACTGCAGATCCCCGAGGCCCCAGTCGAATTCCAGGCCTGTCTATTTCAGCTGCCTGATAAAAAAAAAAAAAAATCCACAATCAGCTCAGCAAGGAAAACAGCAGAAATATCACAGCCCTCTGGCTCCTCCCTGGTTTATCAGCCCAGAAGTGGTAATGCGTAAAGATAAGCTGGGAAACCTCTGGACAAAAGGTGCTTCTGAACCGAAGCCTTTTGAGCTCCGTGGAGATGAGGCTCCACGGTTCGGAGTCGAGTGAGTGTGTAATGCAGATTTAATTATGCCTACGTTCTGCAGTAGCTAAGTGTGTAGTTTAAAAGTCTGCCAGCAGTTCCCTTGTAATGGCTTTACTGAGTGAGATGTTTGGTCAGGGCCGCTGAGTTGCTACAGAGCCTCCCTGTTTGAGCTCGAGCAGCCAGGCGAGCACATTCTCAGCTGGACCCGCGTCACACAGCTTTCCAATTAGCGTCAGCCTCCAAAGGACTAACAGGGCTGCAAGGAGAATGCATTAACATTTCAAGTATTAGCTAAAGTCTAAAAGAGAGAGCTGAAGAATTACACGACACTTTAAGTACACAGCGTCTTCTTTAATGGCATGTCCACACTGCAAAAAGCATTTTTAAATGGCATAAAATTTGGAAGTGACTGACAACACGGAGAACCTTGTGTTGGTTTACTTTTGTTTTAAAGATGGTGAGGGTGGCAGTGTCAGGTTTTTTAATTTTTTAAATCCGTGGCAAATCTTAAAGTGTTTATTTGTATTACCGTTGAAATGTCAGCTTTCTTTCAAGTGACAGGTGCTCGTTGTGAACATATAACTATTCAGCTGATCAAAAAACATTCAATTTGTCAGATCTTGTAGGTTGAAAGAAAGCAGTGGCAACATTTCTTTTTTTAATAAGCCAAGTTGGGAATGGATTGGCCCAATGGTTGCTAATATAGATCAGTGCCCTCACTGTAAGCTACACAGCATCATCATTGTGGTGCCCTCACTATAAGCGACACAGCTTCATCACTGTGGTGCCCTCACTGTAAGCTACGCAGCTTCATTATTGTGGTGCCCTCACTGTAAGCTTCACAGCTTCATCACTGTGGTGCCCTCACTGTAATGAGCCCTACGGCAGCTGTCACAGCACTTGGAACGAAACCTACACACTGACAATAAATGAGATCCCTGGACAAGAAACAACTCACAGTCAGTTCTGGGAATATGTAATTTTGTTTGCGAATCTACATGGAAGTAGATTATACAGTGAAATTGTATAGGTGAGAAAACCAGAGTAATGATAATGTGATAACAAAAATCCTCTTAATGATTCAATAAATGAATATCAGGAGTATGAGCATTATGGAATATCACATAGACAAAGGCAATGCATATTTGATTTAGGAGCTGTGATGAAACTGAATCTGTGGATCAAACATCTCTGAACATTTGCAAAAAAAAATAAAAAATATTGAACCTCCTTGACTAAGGTTTAGCTGGACCAGTCTTGAGCTCTTTCTGGTTTACATGTCGATCCTCACCCAGAGGAATATACCAGAATATCATTTATATATTACAACAAATAAGATTTTCCCAAAGGACACTGTTGCCTGTGAAACAGATGGGGCATTAACCAGACCAAACAGCATTAGCAGGTACTCAAAATGACCCTTGTGGGTGTGACCTGCACTCTTCGACTGACTATTACCAATGGGGTTTTAGGTTACAGGCACTCTACAGATCAAGCTGTGTGTCAACACATCCCATTCGTCAGAGGGGAGGATGGGAGGGAGCAGAAATGTCTTTTGACCCTTACATTCAGGCATTCAGAACACAATTGTTACTGCAGAGAGAGAAGTTCCTGTTGTGCCTTTAAAAGAATCTTTTAAAAAAGGGCCATATCTCCTTTCATTTTGAGTTTTAATATTTTGAATCCTACTCTTGATTTCCTCCAATTTATGGCCAGAAATAATTTTATACCAGTAAAACATTTCAACAGGATGTGCCTAGATCCGAAAAAGTCATTATCGAAATAAAATCTGGAACTCATTCTGGGGAAAAAATGTAAGTTTATCGGCCTCAGGTATCTGTCCAGCCCTGTCCAGCCCTCTCCAGCGCTAATCTAAAGCGTGGAACAGCATCTACTCATAAGTAACTTTATGCTGTCCTTATTCCCTTTAATAATTTTGGCGCTTAATAAGAGAAGCTGGACCGGGAGAAGTCAAATGTGGACTGTAGTTGAATGGAAGAAACAGCAACAGCCTATAAAAAGCTGATGACCCATACTACAGAATATACAGACTATACAGAATATATCGGTCTTACAGACTGGATCTTAGCAGAACTGCAGTGGAAAGCCAGAACACCCTGTAGGAGAGGACATCAGCCTGGTGCACCATCATAAGAATAATGTTTTCTGTTGTGTGTATAATAGTGTCTCTTTCATATGACTAGGGGTCTGGCCGCTGATGGGATCTGAGCGGTTTTACTTTGAGGATCCATAAGACAGTAAGAGGCACATTATCCAAAAAGTAGGTTTGGAAGCTAGGAAATGATGCCTATTACACAGTGGTCCTGCTGCCTGCTTTATGCCTTCTGGGAATTCTTCAAAGCAGAAGCACGCAGAAGTTTTAATGTTCCTCGTGCAGTTCTGACAATGCTCCTACCGTAGGTAAGGCTCTTGTCTGAAATGATGCCACTTTGAAGACAGACTCCGGAAATGCACACCAGTCAGCCTGCTCAGGAAATGGCAACAGGCTGAACGGAGGAGAAAACACAGAGAAAGAGCCTCTTGCAACTGACATGAGATGTTTGTGTATCAAATAATGGATTCATTAAATGGATAAATAAAGATAAAAAATGAAATGATAAATAAAATGCTGACAGATACATTATGCAAAAAAAAGAATGAAGTCATGGCTGAACCAGCATATAAATAATAACATAATAATGTCCCTCCCATGCATCCATCCATAATGTCCCTCCCATGCATCCATCCATAATGTCCCTCCCATGCATCCATC
>JAODKL010000047.1:4404624-4418871 GCA_026780765.1 Petrocephalus schoutedeni
CATCAGGGCCATCGTCACTACCCCGGGCCATTCTACCTACATCAGGGCCATCGTCACTACCCCGGGCCATTCTACCTACATCAGGGCCATCGTCACTACCCCGGGCCATTCTACCTACATCAGGGCCATCGTCACTACCCCGGGCCATTCTACCTCTACCTATTTTACCTATACCTATACTACCCTATACTACCCGTTATAACTGTAAACTCTAAAAGCTCTGGAAAAGGTTAATGCTGAACCTTCACCCGATCTTGGGTTTGCAGGATCTGAGTGGATGGCCGTGATCGTGCTGCTTATGAGGGAGAGGGCCGGGTCACAGACCCCGCAGCTTCGGCTCTGGCCTGCCGTTGCAGTCTCTCCACGTCACTCCCAGGACCAGAGAAAGCCCTGGCCCCACATGCCTTCAGCTGGCAGCGTTTCCCATATGGCACTGGGACGGGCTGGGGGGTGGGCACAGTTTAACTTAGATTCACAAACATAAAATTGCAGCTGCTCCATTATAGGTGATCTCTGTGCAGCTGTGAATTATTATGTGGACAATTTAATACTGCCACAGCAGAGGAAGCGGCAGATTAAGACCCAGCCCCCGTTTGGCTGCCAAGCTGGAAACGCGTTCTTTGGCGGGACACCGGCGAGGCGAGCGGCCCATTAGCAAAGGGGGGGGGGGGGTGTTTCCCATGAGACCCAGAGGGACAAGCGCTGCCTCCGGTGGCCCAGTTCGGGAGGACGGCACTCTCCCAGTAAGTATCCCAAAAACGCCGCAATTTGTCCCGCCAACTGGGAAGCATTAAAACCAGAAACGATGCTTTTTTTTCTTTTTTCTTTTCTTTTACAGTTACGGAAAAAGTGAAAAGCACACTTTCTGAAGATGTCATTACACTCGGCGAATGGTATGGAGTAATGGCAAGCACATGCGAGGGCGGGTGGGCGGGCGGCAGCCGGGGCCCACGGTACCGAGAGACACGGGATGCGTGTCGTTTAAAGGACGCTCGCTGCCGAGCTGTGGTAGAGGGGGAAAAAAAAACAGATGTTGGTAAAAAGACATAAAGGCACATGGAAAAGCGATTATTGGCACACGCAAAACATCTTCAAACATTTAACCTTATATGGTTACGCAGATGCACACTGGCTGCCATTTATTGTTCGCTAAGGGGAGCTACATTTCTTTTACATGGTGTAATTACGATCGTGTCTGAATAGAGAGGGACAGAATATTCACAACGGCATGTCACATGTGCAAGTAGTGCACCGATGTGGAAATTTTAGCCCATACTGATAAATTACACATTTTTCACTAATATTACCAATACTGAGGACCAGGTCACATCCGAACTTCACAAATCTGTAGTGAAACGGACACTGGCGACGAACATCCCATGAATGTGCGTAGCGACCGCATCCGCATCACATAAAGCAGGCAGTGAGGCACCAGCGAAGTGGCGCTAGGTCAAGCCACACGTGTGAGCTCCATATGTGAGGGCCCCGATCGGCCCTCAGAGCAGGATGGCCCCTGGGGCTCCATGTGTGAGGGCCCCGATCGCCCCTCAGGGCAGGATGGCCCCTGGGGCTCCATGTGTGAGGGCCCCGATCGGCCCTCAGAGCAGGATGGCCCCTGGGGCTCCATGTGTGAGGGTCCCGATCACCACTCAGGGCAGGATGGCCCCTGGGGCTCCATGTGTGAGGGCCCCGATTGCCCCTCAGAGCAGGATGGTCCCAGGGGCTCTATGTGTGAGGGCCCCGATCGCCCCTCAGGGCAGGATGGCCCCTGAGGCTCCATGTTTGAGGGCCCCGATCACCACTCAGGGCAGGATGGCCCCTGGGGCTCCATGTGTGAGGGCCCCGATCGCCACTGAGGGCAGGATGGCCCCTCGGGCTCCATGTGCCTAGGTAAACCTACGGACTACCTACAGAGCTGCAGAAGCTCAGGGCCGGCTGAAGGAGGGCGGCCCGGCCAGTGCGCGGCCTAGGAGTTCACGCACAGTGCGGAGGCTGCCAAGCACAAACAGATGTGCACAGGAAGTGTGGAGGAGTACCAAAGATCACAACACTAAACAGTACTCCTGACTATAGAGTGCATCCATGTACCTGGAAAATGGTCCATCTCTCTCCCATCTAGCCCAGTCCCTACTCCCAGTCTCCCTGCCATATATCCCAGCCCCCTCTCCCAGTCTCCCTGCCATATATGTCTCCATCAGACGCTAAGAAGCATCCAGATCTTTCCTTTGGTGTTTCTGAGCAATAACAATCACTGCAGCCAAGATGTGTGCCTCATAGACCCACCTTTCCATCAGCAGACCCTTACATGCACCTTGGTCTCTTTATTAGGATATTCCCGCTTTACTTTATCAGGCATTCTTAAATAATTCATATATAATACAGAAAACACTGCGTCACAGTTTGTCCAGGAAGACCATTTAACCACAACACTAGGAGGCAATCAGTCAGATAATTGTAAGGCATTAGGGTGCTTCATATACTGGACTTAAAAAATAACTTAACAGGTTAGTATTATCACAGGGGGCAGTACAGTATGTGACCCAGCAGGCTAAGCCTCTGTGCCTGTGATCAGAAACTTGCCAGTTTGAATCCCACGCTTGGCAGAATAGTCACATCTATTAGGCCCTTGAGAAAAGCTCTTAACCTGGAATGGACAAGCAGTATATACACTTACCGTTATATAAAGTTTTAATGATAAGAAAATAAGATACTCTGATAAACTGTCGGTAAGGAACATTATTTGATGGCACACATCAGCCTATCACGTCACAGAAACTCAATAACGACCAATCATATGGTAGGCTTTAGTGGAGTTATGTGGTGTTAGTGCAGCATGCCACTTGCTACTGTTTTTGTAAAAAATATTAAGGATGGGTGTTACTCATTTTGCTTTCAATCTGACGCAATACCAATTTATTTATTGTTAAGTTACTGGTAAATTTGCTGTTTGCAGCACAGAGGCCTGAACCTGCCAGACAACAAGAGCAGGCGCAGCACAGAGGCCTGAACCTGCCAGACAACAAGAGCAGATGCAGCACAGAGGCCTGAACCTGCCAGACAACAAGAGCAGATGCAGCACAGGGGCCTGAAACTGCCAGACAACAAGAGCAGACACAGCAGAGGCCTGAACCTGCCAGAGAACAAGAGCAGATGCAGCACAGGGGCCCGAACCTGCCAGACAACAAGAGCAGGCGCAGCACAGAGGCCTGAAACTGCCTCTAGAGACTCTGTGATGCTTTTCCTCCTGTCACATGGGAGCCCAGCTCCCCCCCCTCCCCCCACCCCCCAGAGCACCTTCACCCACCCTGAATCGTTTACCCTTTTAGAGCTTATCTTTAAATGTAAATTCTGTGACAGGAAAATAGAGGAGCCAAAGATAACAGGTTACATCTTCACTCATGCACCGTTATCAAGTTCTGCATCGCTGAAAAGCACCTATTCAGTAAGATTAGCTTCTGGCAGAGTGCACGGCGACACACGGCAGTTCTGTATTCATTAAACACACATCCCGGCTTATCGCAAATAAAAAAGGCTTGTCGGGATGGCACATTGTGCGTGTCTGTGGGAAGGCAATGTGTGTTATGGCGATTACAATATCAGCTCAGTCCATATGGAGGCAGGGACATAAACAGAGAGAGTGTGTGTGTGTGTGTGTGTGTGTGAGTGAGAGAGAGAGTGATTCAGAGGTGGGGGGGGGGGGTTATTGTTGGCTGAATTAAAATTAGCAGAGGGACAAGGCAGAGGAGGGAAGATGAAGTTCTAGGGCAGGGGTAGGCAACCCTGATCCTGGAGTCCTAGTATCCAGCAGGTTTCCTATCCTACCTGATGAGATCAGGACGGAAAACCTGCTGGGTACCAGCACTCCAGGATCAGGCCGCCCACCCCTGGTCTAAGGCTGGGCCACGGAGGCCTCAACGTAGAAAGAAGCAGACCTTTAACAACTCCACAGGTACAGTACATGTAGCGGGGCAACAGTGTGGAAATTCTGACAGATAATAGTGCATTTTTATCTAATATTACTCCTACTGATAAGTGATACAGATAACCAGCTAACCTCCAAGCTTCACAAGTGTGCAGTGAATCTGACAGAGATCCGGTGAATGTGTGCAGCGACCACATGAGGTAAGATATGCCCGAGACACCAGCGAGACATCAGCAAAACACCAGAGAGACACCAGCGAGACACCAGCGAGACACCAACGAGACACCAGCGGAACACCAGCGAGACACCAGCGAGACATCAGCGAGACACCAGCGGGACACCAGCGGGACACCAGCGGGACACCAGCGAGACACCAGCGGGACACCAGCGAGACATCAGCGAGACACTAGGGAGACATCAACGAGACACCAGCGGGACATCAGTGGGACACCAACGGAACACCAGCGGGACACCAGCAGGACACCAGCGAGACATCAGCAAAACACCAGAGAGACACCAGCGAGACACCAGCAAGACACCAACGAGACACCAGCGAGACACCAGCGAGACACCAGCGGGACACCAGCGGGACATCAGAGGGACATCAGCGGGACATCAGTGGGACACCAACGGAACACCAACGGAACACCAACGGAACACCAGCGGGACACCAGCGAGACACCAGCGAAGCAACGCCAACTCGGGAGACTAGCGAGGTCACACGCGGCACGCGACTGGGCAAGGTCCCTTGTCACCTGATACAGAAAACAGCTGATCGTTCGACGCAATCATCTTCAGTGTCATTAACCGTGTGCTCTTCTTACTTTGGATACCGACTAAAGTGTAAATATCAGCCGACAATATCGATCAAGACTGACACATCAGACCGATGCCGATGTCTCGACTTTCAACAAACATCGGCCGACATCGATACGATAAGCAATATATCGCGCATCTCTAAGCGCATGCCGACATTCCAGCTGTACGGGAGCGCAGCTCGCCAGTGGCGGACTCCGCCGTCTTATCTGGACTTTCTCCAGACCTTTTCTCCTCAAGACAAATTCCAGCTTTATATTTCTCATGAATATTTTATTGAAAGAGACCACTTTGTTCCATTACAATGTGTTACGGCAAAACACGTCCTGCACGCTACCCGTTATTAGTCTTACGATTCACTGTGTAAAAGTGAACGGGCTTAATAAATCTTGTTTCTAGCTTTTAAATATTTTCTTTTGAATTATATAAGACCTTGTAAATTCCGACGTTGGCGCAGAAGAAGGCCGCTCATCAGCTCCATCGCATTACACTTTCATGAGGAACGTAATTCAATAACCACAGAGCCAAATCCCTCTCACGGATAAATTTGTAACTATCAACGCCAGCTATTGATTTTAAGCCTATATTCTGGGAGACTGAGTCCCCATCAATAATTCATTTTGCGCTCTCCATGGGTACTGGGCTCTAGGGGAGTCGACTTTGTTCACATTAGAGGGAGCCCATCTCCACAACTCTGTGCCTCAACAGCTCTGAATGATTGCCTGATATAATCTATGGCCGGGGTTAAGACAGTTACAGTTAAATGGAGTCTTCGCACCAAAGGGGGGGTGGGGGGGGGGGGGGAGTAATGAAAGAGCCAGGAAGAAATCCATTAAAAAAACCTGACAGGGCTGCATCCTAGGCACACTAGAATTTTCGAAACGGCATAGCACAACAGCAGGGCAGGCGTGCGAAATCGCTCTCACGCACGTGCCGAACCCGTCGGCCGATTCATCGCGCGCGGCTTAAAATCCGAAGGATGAGAGCAAAACAGCAGCCCGCCAATGTGTATTGCAGACACACACATTCACGCGCGCGTCAGACACCGGAGACCGACAGCAGTAGCGTATCACGCCACATGCTATGTTACTCGTCCTGATGCTTGGACAGAGAAACAATTCCCACCACTTTAAACAGCAGGTTCCCATCACATGACCCCGTGTGTGAGCAAGGTGGGTCGGGGGGGGCTGACGGGCACAGGTACACAATCACCTCTATGTGCATGGCCACTTAGGTAATGGCCGCTACCCAGGACGATCACAGCAACTCAACTCACAGTTAATGAATCAGCCAGCTGTCTGTTAGAACCGGTAACGCCAACCAACCCACAAACGTTGATTTAAATGAGTCACCTGGCTGCCCGTTAGCATCGGAACCAACAGCGAACGCGTCAACATTGACTTTAATGAAGCAGCCCTCTGTCTGTTAGGACCGATACTGCCAGCAAACACACTGACTGCTCGACACCTCGCCAGGACTGGCTAGGGAGTTTGGCGCTGTCGGATGGATGATCTATAGATTAGAGCGGCCATCCATGGACTTCTGTGTCTTCCTGTCCATCAGCTGCTTCCTGGGAACCTAAATCTCACTGGGCCACGGCCAAGCACAGAGTGACGGCCCCGCAACAGCCGGCCGGTCCATCCCAGTCATCTTAACAACCAGCATGAGATAAACTTTGGGGACATCTATATTTCCGTGGAGTTTCATTCAGCTCATTCTGACCTGGGAAAGAACATTTCCCATTGACATTTCCCATCCCCGAACATGTGCAGCAAGCACCTTTCACTATGGTTTCTGCTCTCCTCTGGGCGGAAGCCGTACTGATGGCCAGAGAGAGATTCCCACAGCAGAAACAATCTCAGGCCTTCAGTCTGAGCCTGGCCACCCCCAAAACTCCAGCTTCAGTTTTCACTCGTGTGAAGGCCATTCGGGCGCGACAAAGTCACAATGGGAGAAGAAATAAACATCAAGATGGAGTGAAAAGATGCTTCTGACAATTGGGACTGTGCTGGGTTTTCAAATGCAAACGTCCCAACTCCCTGTAAGCGGGGTGTTGAGGGGCTCCATGACGCCTCTCCAACGCAGCAAGCTGACAGCTGATGTTTATCTCTATTGGAAGCGGGAAAATGTGACCCGACAGATCAGAGCCCGGCTAACTTCGAGCCAGCGTCCATGTGGCTCGCCGGGATCTCCATGCAAAAACATCCCTCAATTAATATAAAGCTCGACCTGGCAGGGCAGCTGACAGCTTTAAACTTACAATATACAACGCAGCTCTCAATTTTATTCATTACATTTCAAAGCAACCTGTCATCTGTTTGGATTCATATTGCATAAAAAACAGGTAAAGGCTTTTAAGAGTCTTTTTTTCCCCATTACTTATAAATACTTTTGCACATCTTAATCATACAGTACTAAAAGACATCCAGTTCTACAGTTTATTACCTTTTCAGCTTGTACAGTTCTGAATATCCTTCAATTTGACCCAGAGTATATAGTAAAATGCTAAATTCAGAGTGTATAGTAAGGCAGGACATGCATCTATAGTAATGCAATAACTAGTTTATTTAAAGAGACGTTATCACTGGTTGTAGTATAGGTCTTCAGCGGTTTTATTGGTAATGTTTTGGTGCCAACAGAAGCAGAGCCCTTCCTGCCGACGGCCAAAACAAAGGGGCGGCGTGTAGGGCTCCGCAGAGCGCGGACGGCCGCCCCGTTCCGCCCCGCTGCATTCGGCGTAGTAACTGTACAGGTAAGCGCAGGCAAAGCGCTGTCACTGGCCGCCACAAGCGAGAGCAACAATGTATCAAGCGGGGCAGCAAGAACAAAGACGCGCCGCAGAATAACACGCACTTTTATAACGGGGCTTTACAGCGCTGCTCCAGAAGATACATATACGGGCAGAAACGGGGAGAAGTAGCGCTTGTCAACAGGCAGCCGGAACAGCGCGTAAAGCCGAGCAAACTGTCAATGACACTTACACTGAACGGGCTTAGAAACTCCCACCATGCGCTTTCCGGCGGTGAAATTAATCTCCAGTCCCGGGGAGCTTAAACGCGGAGTCCCAGCCGCGGCGGCGGCGCCCTCAGCTCCAGGTCCCCCGCAGTCAGTCCGCCAAAGAGCCGTTAGTGTGTTAACAGGACCCGGCCGCAAAACCCAGCGATCCTCCCCCCCCCACGCTACAGACCGGGGCTCCTGCCGGCGTCCGCCAGCGTCTCAAGCCGCCGTAAAATCTCAGAAAGAGCTGGGAGAAGATGCCGCGGTGGATAGAGCAGGAGGAGCCGTGCCGCCCGCCCTGCCGCCGGACTCACTACCGCCAGACTCAGCGCGCAGCAGACCCAGGTGCCGAGGGGGCGGGACTCCGTCCGGGGGCGGGAACGTGGGCGGGGCTCCGGCGGCGAGGGCGGGGCGACGGCGAAGGAGACGGACATGTGGCCCACAAACAGGTTGGTTGGGTCAAGTATGTGTGAACAATGGTCATCGTTGGTCTCTTCGAGACAACAGGACCTCTTAGCTCACACGATTGTATGGTGTCTACCTGCCAGTCTGTCTGTGTGTATGTGCGTCAGAATGCATCTGTCTGTCTGTTTGTACTTGTGGGCATGAATGCATTACATTGTGGGGACCAAATGTCTCCGAAATGTGATAAAAAAACTGTTATTGTGACCTTGTAAGGACATTGTGACCGTGATAAAAAAAAAATCTAAAAATGTCAAAAGTCTTGCATATTTTTTGGTTACTTGTGGTTTTGTTAGGGCTGGGTAGGGGTTCAGGGTTTAGGGTTTTACCCATAGAAATGGACAGTCCCCACAAAGGTATGAATGCAAACACGTCTGTGTATGTATCTGTATGTGTGCATGAGTGTGTCTGTCTGCCTATGTGTGTGTGTATGAGTGTCTATGTCCGGCTGTCTATATGTGAGTGTGTTTGTCTTTCTGTGTCTGTGCAAGTGTGCATCTGTCTATGTGTGTAAGAGAGCATCTGACTATCTGTGTGTGTCTGTGTGTACATGAGACTGTGCTGATCTGCACTAAATGTGCCAACACTTGCTCCTGCGTGTGTCCAGCCGCCTTGCTTTCCTCCAATAGGCAGGCTCCTCCACACTCACCCAAGGCAAACACGACCGTTTTCACGACCATCTGGAGTTCATCGGAGCCTGACGAGCGGAGGACGCGGAAGCTTGGCCATGTGAGAGAGTGAGAAGCTGCAGCGGGTCTCTCAGAGCGAGCTGGCGAGACTGCATGTGGGGGAGGGGGGGGGGTTTGGTCATCCCCCAGCTCTGGACGGCTACTCACATCTGTACGAGTCACACTCAGATATTTATGGATGCATTGACTACGCTTAATGGCAGTGTGAATGTATAGAAGCAGCAGAGTGGTATTTTTTTATTGGATTTGTAATGTTTATTTAACAAGAGATGTTTTTTTTAACAACACATTAGCCGAATCTCTGCTATTTATTTACTGTAGAATCTACTTGAGGACTACCAGCCACACAGCCCTTGGGACTCTGCTCCAGAACATGCCTTTCAGAGAGGAAGGACTGCATTTATTAGTCCAGAACTTTTAACACGGTGCAGTTCAGAGCAACCAGCAGAGTCTAAGCAGAGTTATGTCAGAATATTCTAGGTGAAGCTGGAAATGTGTTAGATGCCTCCCTGCTGTCTGCAACCTGAAGAGGCTTCACTGTTGCCAGCTGGAGGAAGGGCATCACTAGTCCGAGAGGATCACAGTGCGCTGGGGGCTTGGTACATATTGGCTTTCAGTGATCTGTGAAGGTGCCAGGGTGTGCGCAGATGTGGCAATGATGCTACTTAAACTTCTCCTGGTATCAATCACAGTTTGCCTTTCCATCCGGGTGTGGAAGGCTGTGAGCCTCGTCTTCCTGGCGGGGACTGGCAGCTGGACACAGGGAGGAGCAGGGCATCACGGACTGGGCTGGGAAGAAATCAGGAAGCAGCCATGATGGCTCACCCAGATGATGCCACATTACTGGTTAAGAGTGGTCACATGACCTCTGCCGCTCATACTATCAGTGGCTACAAGCAATATGATTTCAAAATCATCTAAACTTTAATCTGGAGTTAGAATGTTGGGTAAACTTTTGCCTTCTGTTTTAGTATAGCTTTACTGGGATACCATCAATTAGAGTTAGTGAACAACTGCACCGGACAGGAAGTGATGTAAGCGAGTTACAGTCGATCATCTGCTTCCATATAAAGTCGCGGGTCTCAGCAACCTCTGGTGCCTCTTGCTAAGCGGGTAACTCTGCCCACGTCCATTTGAATGCACTTACTTTTGGTTCATTCTCACAGCAGCTCGTGAATATATAACCCTGATGCACATTTGCTGTAGGACTCCTCATCTGGGGGGGGGTTACCGTTCGGGGAAAGGTGGGGGCTTGCTGCTTGGGCATCATTCCCTGTTAGCAAACAGACACAGTCACCCAGATCGGCAGCCGAGGGGGGCCCGGGGGGTGGGGGGCTGAATCCTCCGTTTAAACACCCGATATGAAGCCATCCGTCATCCAGGCCCACAGCTGCTCTCCTGTTCACCCATGGTGCACTTGGTGACGGGGGGCGGGGGGGGGGGCACCACACCCCCCCCCCGTAGGACTCGCAGCCTCTGCCGGACCGTGGAACAGGTGGAGGTAGAGTGAGTGAGTAAACAGCCATGTGCTGCAGGGATTAGCGCCGGGCGCTAAGGGCTGTCGCACGCATACTGATGAGGGTGCCGGCGCGGCGCAGCCCAGCCAGCATCCACGAGCCGGCCGCTGCCACTTTAATCTGTGCCTCTTCCATCCCTCCATAGCATCAACACCTTAGCAGGTTGAGGTCTGTTTGCATGTTTTTTTTTTTATCTCCAGCTGAAGACACAAAGAAAAACACACAGTCACTCGCGCCGCCAGAGGCTGTGCACACGGCGGTTAATTGGCCAGTGAAAACAATTAGGGCCGGTGAGCTGTCGCTTTGATTTTAATGAGTGAAGTCAGGTCACTCTGCTCAGAGTGGCACCAGAGAAAGGTCACCACAGTGTCAGGGAAGCTGCTCAGTAGAAGATTGATTGCTGGCAGGGTTTGCGTTCCGCACATGTGGAGGCTATCACTCTAGTGCGCTTGTGAGTGTTAATGCATGGGCTAAATGTTGTGGGTTCACAGTGCTGTTGTCACGGTCACTACTAGGCATTCAGGAGCAACGCCCCCATCCGTATGAGCATCATCAGACTACCTTTTACCCTAGAGGCATGTTACAGGGTCATGTGACTAACAGCAGCCCTGACCCCTGCTCAGCCTAATACTAAGCATCAGTTAGCGTTTTTCAGGATGGGGGGGCATTCTTCAGCCAGGTTTTAAAAGGTTAAAAGGAGTCACAGAGGGTCTGCCAAGACAGACGTCATGGCAAAGCAGCCCTGCTTTATAATAAGGCCCCTTAGTTGCATCTCAGGTTTAGTGCAAACTTAGCTTGAACATAGCTGGCTCTAATACTGAGACACTACTGAAGGCCTGATTATCTGTGTCAGGCGTGTTAACTTAGGGCTGCACCTACAGTCTGCGGGCTGGGAGATCTCTAGGAGCAGGATGGGGCAGCCCTGCCTTTAGGAGTTGCCAAGTCATTCACATTAGATGGAGGTTCTCAGCCAGCGAAGGTCCAGGTTTCACATTCCAAAAAGTGCAGTGATATATACAAAGAAATAGCAGCCGAATTCATAAGATTTAATCAAACGAATGGTGAAGAAAGTACTTTATGTTAATGACCTATTGGATAATTAGCGAATGGCACTGCCAAGGCCAGTAATTCAGGATGACGGCATTAGCCGTCCAGTCGAGCTGGATGAAGTGGGAGAGGGAAGAGCAGAGCTTCACTGGTCCTGGGGAAGAACTTCTCCATCTGTCCTTGGTGGTTGTGGCCAGAGGTGGCGTGTCCCGTCACAGTCACAGACACGGGGGCTTATGCGGCCAGCTCACGAGACGAGGTGCAGGGACACGCCGCAGCCATGAAGACACGCGGGGGGCATGTAAGTGACACGGACACGCACGGGGACGACGTGTACGCAAGACGCGTCAGCTACCGCGTCACGTTTTAACTGGAAAACCTGTCAATAATTTATCAAGTCAGTAATGTTTCCAGTTCAGTGAAACCACAAAGCTTTTAGCCAAATGTCTTTCACTTGAAGTAATGTTACTGCTTTCCATTTTCAATTTCATTGAAATTTATTCCTCACATAAGGTGGTGGTCTCTGGAGGGACAGTAGTGAGGCTTACTTTCCTTATTAATGGACAGAACCCAGGATGAAGGTTGTGTCTGTAGGCACATCAGCGAGGCTTACCTTCCTGATAGATGGGCGAGAAACCAGGCTACAGGCTAATTAATTGGATTAAATACAAAAACATAACAACACTGACAGGAAACTGCGAGGGAATGATTCTGGAGAAGAGCAGGAGACACATGCAGTAGAAACAGGTGAGTGGGAGGTATTGAGAATTGTTCTTGGTCCATGGATGAAAGGTCAGGCTTATCGAAGTACAATATGAAGGTGCAGGCCCCATCCAGACATGGTGCATACAGAGTCACATGACAAGGTAGGACATACATAGTCACATCACAGGGTGCGACATGATAGGGCAGAGCATACATAGTCACATCACAGGGTGCGACATGATAGGGCAGAACATACATAGTCACATCACAGGGTGCGACATGATAGGGCAGAGCATACATGGTCACATGACAGGGTGCGACATGATAGGGCAGAACATACATAGTCACATGACGGGGTGCAACATTACAGGCTCGATTAGAACAATGCTCTTTTCTCGCATTTTTCCAACCTTTTTTCTGTATGATCACTTCATTTTTAGGCTCGCGTAGGGTAGTTTCCCCCATATTTCGGTGTTGGGTGAAGTGCCTTTTACCCTTCACAGCGTAAGGCTCGGGTGCCCGTCCAACGCGGCCGCGCTCATAAAGTAATCACACAAATGCAAAAGCACAGAAACAAGACGGTCATAATGAATGTTCCCCGCAGCACGGGGAAGGACCCGGGGAGATAATTGCTCTACAAAAGCTTAATGAAAGCTGGGGAGGCACTTCAGCTGCTAGACGCCATTCATCTGCCAGCTCCTGTAGTCACCGAGTATCTCCTAATACTCCTCGCGCCGCAGGGTTATGTCGCTCGGTCTGTCTGCACCCCTTACATCTCTCGCAGAATCAATTTCAGCTGTTTGACTTGCCGTGTCTTGCTCAGGAAAAGAGACGGCCTGGGCTGCGGAATTATCATTTCAGTGGGCAAATCAAACACACTCTTCATGTCTGAAATCACACACACATCTGAAGGGTCTGCATTCATAGCTGCATAGTTTGCAGCCCGTACTGTGCTCGGAGTCCCTCAGTCAGATGAGCCAGGTCTGAGCCACTGTTCTGTCTTCTATTCAAAATCAGTTACCCAACAAACAACATCATTAAAGGGAAATGTGTTCTGATGTAAGGGTAGGTGGCCATGGAAAATGATTATTAAATTATTTTGGCATGGGAACAAGCATATGTTTTTTTAGCCTGTTCCTGGCCAAATATTGCATTTTGATGTGGCATTAATCTGCATGTTGAAGTTGCTGCGTTTCTCCATGAAGACATTAAAGAGTCCGTGTGTGTCTTTAACAAATAACTTAACATTCACTTAACGGATGATAAGAAGATACAAACAAGCTTTTCGCCTGGGAGGTTAATAGAGCCTCATTGCGCATTTATCACCATGTGCCGGTTTTCCTCCGTTGTTCCTGCCGGTGTCAGACATTGAGAAAGCTCAGCATGGATGTATTGAGGCAGGAGCCCAGGAGCTGGGGAGCTGGGGGGGGGGGCACCGTGCCGATTGAGGTTCCCACTGGAAGCACATGTGGTGTCCTGCATGCTGATGGACTACCATAAGCATGCCCTGTTTTCAGTACACAGCCCTCATGAGCTCTCCTGCTTGTCTGCTGTGCAGCTTCCTTCCCCGGTCCTCCTTTCTCGTTCCTCTGTCCTCCTCCGTCGTTCCTCTGTCCTCCTTCTTCATTCCTGTCTTCCTTCATTGTTCCGCTTTCTTTGCTCCTCACTCCTCATTTCTCGCTCCTCAGTACTGCACCCTTAAAGACCGTCATGCTGCAGCTGTTCACACTTAGGTCCCTCTGCTCATTCTTCTCACTCCTCTCAGTCCCTCATTACTCACCCCTGATCCCACACCTCTCGTTACTCATTCCTTGTTCCTCATTGTTTGCTCCTCGTTCCTCATTTCTTACCCCTTTGCCCCTCATTCCTTGTTTCTTGCCTCTCATTCCTCGTTCCATCTTCCTCATTCCTCACACCTCCCCTCATTCCTCATCCTGTCTTCCTCATTCTTCACCCCTCTCCCCTTGTTCCTCATTCCTTGCCCCATCTTCCTCATTTTTCACCCCTCATCCCACAGTCCTCTCCCCCATCCCTCACCCCTCGCCTCTCATTCCTCAGTCCTCTCCCCCCTCCCTCACCCCTCGCCTCTAAT
>JAODKL010000047.1:4418971-4444808 GCA_026780765.1 Petrocephalus schoutedeni
TTCCTCAGTCCTCTCCCCCGTCCCTCATCCCTAACCCCTCGCCTCTCATTCCTCAGTCCTCTCCCCCGTCCCTCATTCCTCACCCCTCGCCTCTCATTCCTCAGTCCTCTCCCCCGTCCCTCATTCCTTACCCCTCGCCTCTCATTCCTCAGTCCTCTCCCCTCATCCCTCACCTCTCGTTCCTCGCCTCTTGTTGTTCGCTCCTTGCTGCTCAGTACTGCACCTTTAAAGAGCATCACGCTGCAGCTCTTCACACGTAGATCCTACATCAAGTGCTCCATTTGTCATAATTATGTGGTTGTGGGGGATGTCTGCAAGAGGTCTAATCAATCTGATTTAATTAAGTGCAGTCAGTCATTTGAATTGTGCAGAATGGAATTAATAAGCACATTTAAATCTGCATTTTAAACTCTACTAATTATACCAATTCAAGCCACTTATAACCCTAACCCTTCTTACTGTATTTTTCCACAAGTGAGAGATTCTGTTTCTCTTTTTCTATGCAAATAAAAATTCTCATGCCTCTTGCAAATGTAGAGATGGGGAAACGTTGTGACAAAACCAAGTATCTGAGTCTGATGTGTGTGTATAAAGCTGATTTACCCTTTACCCACAATGCACCTTGCGGCATGGGCACCGTCTTTACAGTCAAATGGCATCTCATCTTGAAAGAACAAGAAAAAGTACTACACAAAATAAGATAAACTGATAATGAAACAACTTGTCAAAACAACATAACACTGTGAATCACTAAATTACACAGAGAGCAGTCCACAGCCTCACTATAAGTACATACTGTCTTACAAATGTAATGTGTCACGGTGTCAAAACATTATGCGGACCAGCTCTCTGCAAATGTATAGCTTGATAGTAAAGTGCGCAGTCTGGCAGGGTGCAGCCAGTGGCCCTGGCCCCATCACAGCAGGGGGCCCACTGATGTCCCCAAGGGGGACAGCCCCCCCCCCCTCCTGGCCAAGTGCCCCATTCTTTTGATAATAGATGATCATGCAAAATTTGTAACAATTTACCAAGTCCCCCTCCCTGCTGTGAGACCCTTCCTCCCCCTGGATGAGGCCCTAGTGCTATTATGGCCTGGGCTTAATGCCTCTGCATCATTGCTGCCCAGCTTTCTCATTAAAAAGGCAAAAATTGATAATGTTTCGTTGTTAAATGACAACAACGATCATGCTAAATGTTTATTCGTAGTGTTAGATCAGTGTTCCTGAACCCAGTCCAGACAATCAACATTTTTGCTCCCTCCCAACTCCCAGTAATGGGGCAGTGATGGAGTAATGGTTAGGGATGCAAATATGTAATCACTGTCTCCAAGGGCTTAAATAGCTGCCCACTGCTGTATTACAATGTGACATGGGATAAATGCAGAGGACACATTTCATTGTTGTGGTGTGACAACAATGACAGTTACTCACCTTTCACTCTTTACTAGGTATACGGTATTCTTGATTGTCTGGACTGGATTCAGAAACACAGTTAGACGTTTCGCTTGGTATGTCATCTTGTCATTTGATCATCCAGAAATGCTGTAAGCTGAACGTTCTCAGGTATCCACTGAGTTGAAGGAGAACCTGGTATGTATTTAGTATCCATGCATGTAAGCATAGCAGTATGCAAGTAGAGAATAAAATGTGTGCAAAGATTGAAAGGCAAAAGTCACAGGGACAAGTTAATAAGTGCAGAAGATCTGGGAGACATCTGACTTTCTGAGAAACCGTGTGACATCCAGCTGTGGTGGTGCTTCCATCGTGCACAAAACCACAAGGACCCCTTATCTGTGTTCTGTAGAGTGTTCACTCAGAAATCTCTATATGGGAGCAATGCCTTTTCAAAGAATCTTTATCTGTATTTGTTTTTCTTTCAGATTCTAGTATGGCTAGGCCCAAATTTAGCTTTAATTAAGTTTCAAAAGTGTCAGCAGGAATGAATCCACCATTTCAGAAGGCTGTAATGGAAATTGGTTGTAATGGAATGGAATGGAAAATGTAATGAAAACTGAGATTTGTAAATGGAGTCACTGAGATTTGTATACAGAGTCACTGAGATTTGTATATGGAATCACTGTGATTTTATATGGGTTTTATATGCGGTTTTCTCAAAATTCACACAAGTATACTTATGCATAGATCTTAACAGATTCTAGACAACAATAGGATGTAAATAAACGTAATTCTACTAAAATAATTCTACAGCCTCTGCTGATTGACTTGTGACTTTAACTTAATGCATAGCAGGGGATTGGCTCTGTGACGAGTGTCTTATGTCAAGATGTTTTTGTCTCGTTGCTTGTGTGATCCTTCATACAGGCTAGATTTCCCTTGCGGTGAATGTAATTTTTAGCTGGAATTTGAGAGGCTGAAATTAATCAGCCCGGTTAATTTGCTTTCCACTTCGCCACACGGATTGTGGATCGCGTCAGCTCTCCCGGCTCCTCCAAGACCTCTCACATCCTCACATTTTCCCCAGAACAACCAACATCTTTATATCTGTCAGTCCACACACCTTTTCTTCATAACTGAGGGGTGCGTTAAATCACAGAAGCGCAGGATGTATCATTTTTAACGACTGTCTCGGGCTCCCCACATTTGCTAATGGGCAAACTGAATAATTCAGGAGAGCCAGGCTGTGCCAGTTCTGCCAAATGTTTTTTTTGTAGGATCCTTCCGTTTCTCCTTTTTTAAGTCCTGCAATGTTCACCTGTAACTGCCAAAACGCAGAGGCCAGAAAGTATGTGTTTCTTTGGTCCCTCTGAAACATACACTTGTGGGCACCAGGCTTATTTGAACCAGGACCCTGGCTTGCCAGGACTGTAGGTAGCCAGAGCCCTCAGCTCCCTAACAAAATGTAAGGAGATCATTCCATGTCACTGTTCGTGCTGTTCATGATCGGAAACTGCGGTCTGATGTGCTGGGAACAGGGCTTTTACTGGCTCCAGGAGACCTTAGGGTGGATTTTTGGCAACGGTTTCCTAAATAGGATCTAAAGTGCTGAGTAGGAGTTGAAATCCTGAGTGTGAAAATGGAAGCGATAGATTTATGTTGAAATTCCGAATAGGTGGAATACCATTAAAATCCCTCGCTCCTTTGACAGCCCACAAAAAATCTATGTCCTGCCAGAGAAAATGCATATGGCATCTCGTCAAAGTAATAAACACTTTTTGATGTTTTAAATCTTCTTGGGAGTATGTGCAAAAATCAATTTGCATATGCATATTAATGAATCACGCAAAATAACTGCCACGGTAGTGGCGACAATAAACAGTGAGTGGCTTCTTGATATCAGGATAAAAACATTTGTCTCTGTGTATGTTTGTGCTTGTAGCCTCATCGACTGGCTTATTAATCATAGGTTCCATGTCGCCTTAATGACAAAAGCTGAGTAACACGTTATTGGTCCCCTGAGAAAAGAGGAGGGTCAAAGTTCAGGCGACCCAGATGGCCTGGAGTGAGTCTGCTTTTGAGCAGCTGCTGCCACATAGGCACGTGTCACCAGCCAATCCCAACAAAGAGTTCTCATTATGACAATGCATGGCAGCCATTGGCTTTCCAGAGGATGGAGAGGGAGGATGATTTAGTCAGCCAGGTGTGAGTGGGGAAACAGGCCAGGCTTCACAAACGTGTGCAGAGCCCAGGCCTTTGGCCAGCCAGGAAGGCTGTGATCCGAGGACAGGCTTCCGTTTCTGATGAGTCACACAAAATATATTTTAATCCTTTCTGTTGTCATCTGGCTTTTTTGCTGTTATTTTTTTGTCTTTCCTTTTCCCCATTTTATACTACTCTCTCTTAACGGTGTTGTAATGTATCCCAACACACCCATGTAAAGTGCCTTGGGGCGACTCTGTTGCGAAAGGCGCTATATAAAAATAAACTGAAATGAATTTTAATGCTGACATTTCCCCCCCCAGGCTATTTAAGGTCCAAGAAGCTTTTCTTCCACAATAAGGTCAATTTCATCACATGGGTGCAGCATGCATAAAGAAATCATTACATTTCAAAACCTTATTGTTTAGCTACACAGATCCCTGCAATGAATCCAATTTCATAGTCAAGGACTAGTCTGAATAGAATGAACACTGTTCTCAGAATGAGTTTCTGTTGATACCGGTGGGTGATTATCTGTGTATAAAAATGGCACAGCACTAAATGCGGCGTTTTCCTGCTCTGCTCTCCTGCCGCTGGAGTCGCCCGGAGTGAAAAACACAGTTACTGCAGCACACGGTGCAGAGCTGCGGGCCCAGTGAGACACGGGTTCGACACATACGGTAACGTATTCTTACTCTCATGTCTACACACTCTGTGTGGCCATTGCCGCCTGTTTGTCTCTTTTTTTACTGTCATGCACATCTGCTGGCTAATGATGTGACAAACTTATGGTGGCTTCCCATTTTGTAAGTGACAGAATTGTGGGGGGGGAGCGGTGGAGGGCAGAGGTCACGACCTATGTGACGCGTGGACTCTTTATGAGGGCTGCTCCCTATAGCACTCACAATGGTCTTGTTAGCACTGTGGAGCAGATGGATTTCAAGGTTAATCAAGACAAGCCTGATTAAAGAAGCGTGTCGCCGGGGCTGTGGCGCGAGAGCCCTGCCGCAGAAGACATTTCCAGAAAGCGACTGAACTACGCAGAAGACTGGGGAAGAGGTGTTGGTGTGACGACACCATGACTGTGGATACGTGTTGGTGTTACGACACCACAAACAAGAACCTGAGCAGACTGGGCGGGCGAAGGGGGTCATTTTTATATTTTATATTTAGTGATTTATATTCTCACCCGATTTCCTGGCCACTTTCTTGTACACCATGTGACAGCCATGTACGATTTATATATTAATTACCACAGTGTCTTTTGGCTGGTGGCAGCCTTGCATTCCTAGGGGACTTACATTAATATTTGAAAGGATTTAAAAGCATTACGAGAACTGCGGTAACAAAAATGGCACATTTTGGTTGTAGTGAAAGCCAGTGCCTTGCGACAGAAATCCTCTGTTATGAAACGAGCATCCCAGGAGTATTCAGCAGCCCGGCAATACGGAGTCAATCCTAACCCCTGTTACTCGCTTTTAATCACCATTAATTACTTAATTCTGTTAATGATTGTGTTAGTAGATATCTATTACTTAAATATCTTTTCAGTAATTTTACTGAATAAATGATTCAAAATTTGTATTTTCTAAGAAAAGCTGTTGTTGTTTTGTTGTCGTTCTTGTTGTGTGTTTGTATTTACCACATTGTGGGAACCAAATGTCCCTGCAATGTAGTAAAACCTGTCACGTTTTAGCTTGTGGGGACACTTTCTGTCCCCATGATATAAACCTTAAGCTTTTATAAAGAGCTGTGAATGTAATCACAACACAAATATATCCAGACGTTGTGTAGTTTGTTTGGTTACTTATGGTTAAGGTTAGGGCTGGGTAAGGGTTACGGTTGTCATAGTTAAGATTAGGGGCATGGCCATAGAAATGAACGTCCCCACAATGACAGGAACTGTGTGTGCGTACGTGCGTGTGTGTCGGTGTGTCAATGTCTGTGTGTGTTTGTGTTTGCATGTCCTCAGCTTTTTCTTAACCTCTTAATGTGCACATCTGTGCTCAAGCCCTCACATCTGGATCTCACATGTTCTGTCATCGCTGTCAGGGGGGAGGTTGCGTCTAGGGGGGAGCACAATCAGTTCATTGTAACAGGCAGCCCAGCTCACATTAGACTCTGACTTTTCCTCCTGACTCACAGCCGCACACCCCCCCGCCCCCCCAAAACGTGGCACTTTTTCAAGTGTTTTGATTTATTGGTCAAGGAGTCGAGCCCCCCTCAGTCGGGACTTTGCATTTATCAAGGTCAGTTTCCAGCCTCGTTTGGCCCTTTCACCCAAAGCAGATGTTCCCGAGAAGCCTGTCCAGATAGCTCTCGCTCCGAACACTGACCTCTGCCGCTCCGTAATGGGGGATATAATTTGCCGTGATATCATAAACATTCCCCAAACAGCGAATTCACCGCATGCTGAACCGAAATGAAGAGAAATTCGCGGTGAACTGGAGACTCAGGACACACACCCTGGTGTGAAAACTGCATCATATTTTCACCAGAGTATGATATATATCAGAAAATATTAGCAATTTATTTCAGATAACAAATGCTTATAAAGTGTCTCCCGTCAGTGCTGCCCCTGTTAACCAGGCTGTCAGTTTCGCCTGTGTTGCATCAGTTGTTCGGACATCTGCAGCCCTGTGTTTTCACATTCGCTGTGTAGTCCTGCGTCCCACACATACATGGGACGGGTCACATGACTCTTTCCACTTTCTCAGTTGTCCTGCTTTGATCAGGCTGTCTTCATGCCAGTAGTTGAGCTCCCAGTACATTCCTGTGCCCTCCACAGAAACTCCACAGCAATTTTCTCAACCATTTTCCATTTCCGTGCATGCTAGTTTATCCCTGTACATCCAGATTCTGAGTGTTTTAAGTTTTTGCCCTCTGGGAGACTGAAGTAAAATTCATTAGGAAGTACTGTGCTAAGAAGTGGGCTATTAACAGCACTGTTTACACTGATTCTGAGTAAAGGTTTTTTTTTTAATCGCGGGCCTGGATGCGGTTTCCTGGACATCAACACTTTAGAATACCAGCAAATAACCGCTGCACACAGCTGGAAATCTTGGGTGTGTCGAGTATTGACTGAATTCCATACAGAGCAAAGTTCTGCACTCGTGACTCCCTGTTTCAACAACTGTCGCAGTTGGAAACCTTTGGCAATTGAAGCCCAGTGCCAGAAATGTGGATTAAACTTTGTTCAGGGAAACATTAGAAGCATCCTTTAAAATAAAGTCCCGATTGGCTATCGCCTGGACCAATCTGACCCTTCACCAGGACACCGCATTTCATAGACTCCCTTGCTCTTGAAGCACATGTGTATGTGCTTTCTGCCTTGCTGCCTGACACGCCACCTGCGACGGAGGGAGAATATAAATGGGCCGACTGCGACTTGCACGACTGCCCTTTTCCTGATTACCCCGTTCTTCTGTGGTGCTGAAGGCCCACCAGCCACTTCATAAAATATTAAAGAGCAGCCGTGTCTGTTGACGCTGTCAGGGAGTAGAAATACGTGTGATAGATTTATTTTGCTGTGGGAGAGCCGTGTCTGCTCACCCCCCTCTGGGACCACGCTCCAGCTGTTTAAACCATATTTCCGTCACTGGCAGGAGTAGTCGGATTGACCTCAGAGAAATGTCTTCATTTCCCTGCACTGCAAATGTAAATGGCTAATGGGACCATTCTCTAATGATATTAAAATGCGCAGAGCGGGGAAGGTCACTGTTGGTAAATGTGAGGGTAGATTCCTCACACTCAGAGAAAAGGTCATATTCCCATAAATTTGATGGAGGCCACGTGGCCTTCTGAACACACTGCCTGCTGGCACACGCACAGGTATGATGGACCCATGGTCTCCTCACACACACACAACCTTGTCAGACACGCACGGATATAAAGTGATACATTTTAGATGCATTTATATATGATGTTACCTTCACAGTGGTTTGTCACAAGCATGAACCTGTCACGGTACCACCCTATGGATTTCATTCCTTTAATTTTGCGCATGTGAAACACTTTGGTCAGCAAAAGCTATTTATAAAGTGCTATATAAATAAAGTTTACTTTTTAAGTACTTACTTAAAGTGCTACATAAATAAAGTTGTCATTTACTTACATGTGAACATGTATCTGTCCAACTTGGTTTGGATTGGTTGAAAGATTATTGGTTCAGAGAGATAACAAATCAGATCTTGTGTCATATGTCAGACCAGCCAACCAAATGTAATGGTCCCACCTCCTCTGATTACTTGGACCCGCCTCCTCTACAATCTAATTGGTTCTGTCTCTGAACCAATCATTTTTCATTCTGCCCATGGGTGCTTTTTAATTAGCAACACCTTTGCAATAACATCAAACACCAAACATTTGTGTTTAATGTCCCTCTCGCAGTCAATGACTACAACTGCAATAAATAACAATATGGCAAGAACAAAACTGAAAAAAATAAGAAAATGCATGTTCAGATATGTTCAACATTGCTTGTCAATTGACTTTTGTTATGAAATCAGAAAATTTGCAACATTATTACAGAATTAAACAAGCATCCCAAGACATTATGTGAGCACTGTGTGTGACTGCTCGGATCTGGCACATAACGATCAAGGCTGGCAGGAGACACTGCAAGGTCCAGCAGGAAAAGGAAGACCATCTTTGTTGTTAGTGCACCATACAAACCAGTAGGACAGAAAGACTACTGGTCTTTGTGAGGAGAGCTTTAATGCATGCATTTTATGTCTTCTTAAGCAATACAGGAGCTCAACACCAACAATCCTTATTACCTGGAAAGTCATCATTTTAGAAATACAACATGACACACTCATACCTTGTATTGTACTTGACAGTGATTAAAGAAGCATGGATACAAAAGAGCGTGCATTACATCAAACCTACTGTTACTTTCGCCTTGGCATGGGAACGTGGGCATGGTAATTATGGGAGATTGATTAACTGGCCAAGCACCACCCACTTCCAGCAGGGCAGAGGAGTTGGGCCAAGCAGCTGTGCGATGCAGCAGGTTAATTATCGAGGTACGCTCCACGCTAAAGGAACGACTCAGTGCATATGGCAGAGGTGAGCTAAACCACGCCGATTATCAATCCTAAGCGCATCCCTGGCCAGAAGCTCGCAGTACCACACTGGCTGCTCCACACACTCTTGTCCATCATCCCCCGAGGCGCCTTTGGCCCAAGGAGACCTGACACAGAACACATAGCAGGAACAATCACAGATGAGCGTGCCTTTGTTCCAACCCTCCCCGTCCTCCTTCTCCGCCCAAACAATTAAACACTGATTTGAATGTCATTAATCAGCAGGCTGCATGGCAAGATCTAATTCATATCTGTCAAAAGCAATGGGCAGAAACTAATAGGAAACTAATTAGAAGACAGAGCCCTCTCACGTAGATGACCATATGCTTTTAATAACATGCTCCGCGCAGCAGGGCACCTGGACAGCATCGATTCTGTTTGCTTTTGGCTGAAGGACAGAGAAGAGGACATTTCCAGGTCTTCATTAAGACATTAAGCATAATGACAGGTTTTATTTGAAATCGTTACTATATATATATATATCAAGATAAAAGCAGATATTTCAGGTTGAAAAATGACTCGTCAGACGGAGCCGTACCAAAATAAACCGTCCAATCGTGATATATGCAGGTTAAACAAGCTGGATGTAAGGATTTGGGAGTAGAATGATCGCAAGCTGATGCCCAAGCATTGGGTAAGCCCTACTAGAAGGGAAACGTAGAGACGCATCATCCGTGTGTTGAGGCCTAAGCCTTGACTCCCCTACTCGGTGACTGCAATGAAGGGGGAAGCCAAGGTTCCTGCAGCGCCAACCGCAGACAAAAAGAGCATGGGCGGAATCACCAGAACAGTAGCCAGAATCCATATGCTTGCAGACGTTAAATTAATGGAAGTATGAAAAGAGAAACTGATGGATGCCTTGGGTCTGGTGCCTTAAAAAGGTACAGGGGGATAGCTGTGTAAGAACGGGGGGCCTGTGTGCAGCAAGCGGCACCAGTCACTGTACCAGAGGTTCGGGTCGGGAACACATGCTCTGCCAGGGAGGTCTTTTGGTTTGATTTCTGAAATGTCGTTACTTCAGTGTGCACGTCATCACATGCAGACCGCAGCGAATAACACGGGGTCTGTTCGGGATTAATCCTACGATGCAGCTAAACAGATGAGCTGGAAACGTCTATAATGGCAGCCATGTGTAATGTAAGGCAGAGGAAGTCTCCCTTCACAAATAAACATGCTTTATGACTCATGCCTAATCGAAGTGAGCTCTGCTTTTCTTTTCGACTGTTCCCCGGAAAACAAATAAATAATCCCTCATCCCCGATCTTGCCTCCATTGCTCATAATTGCTCTGTGGTTTTCATTAGTCTCCCTTAGCAAACGGAATAAAATGTTTGTCTTTAAAACGCTTGTTTTCTTTCTCGAGACTGCGCCATTTATGAAGCAGAGATGATATACATTTCTACTACAGCAGCCTACTTTTCCACTGGAGAACAAACTCATTATGCATAAAATACAAAATACATCCATTCATCTTGCATTCTGGTCAGGGTTGCATGGTAAAATGTTATATGATTCGAAAATAATAATTTCACATTTCTGCATATTAACCTTAGATTACTCAATGGCCCTAAAACAACCTATATAGTTTAAATAGTTTAAGTTACTGTCATATCACAGGCTAGTTACTACACTATGCAACTTAACTATTAGTAGTATTCCATTGATCATATTACTGTCAACCATATTGGGACCCTAAACTGAAAAAGCCGTTGAGTCGATCAATGCTGGTGTGAAAGTAAGTTTGTGCGAGAATCATATTATATCATATCAGCAAAACATATCCTGCGAGTAACGAGAATGTCTGTCAAATATGGTGTAAGACCGGGGTCATATCAGTGTACATATACATACATAGCCACATATGTTCCGAGCGGATGCATATGTTGCGGAATATAGATGACAGTCTGAATGTCATCTATTTGTGTGCATATGCTGTTTCTAATTGTCTGTCTAAATATGTAACCATACTATGTCCTGGTCGTGGTGCTTTTACACTCAGTCTGGAACTGCTTTAACTCTCTTTATACTGTACAGCATTAATGCCGAGCGATTCTCTCAACTTTACTAGTGTGC
The DNA here is from genome assembly GCA_026780765.1 of Petrocephalus schoutedeni. Lineage (NCBI taxonomy): Eukaryota > Metazoa > Chordata > Actinopteri > Osteoglossiformes > Mormyridae > Petrocephalus > Petrocephalus schoutedeni. Next base: position 4,429,727 of record JAODKL010000047.1, read on the forward strand.
GAGGCATGCATTATTAATCCCTCGCAATTACCCAGTCAAGCCAGTCGCCGTTACAAAACCACCCTTCAGCGCTTGTATACATTCTGCCCTGAATGCACTCGATTCCGCGCAGCGCCAGGTACTGTCTTAATAATGGGGAGTAAATCGCAGCGGCTCTGTGAAATTGGACAAGTTAATAGCGCCGGGATAAGGTAATGGGGGGAAATGAGTGCGGGAGGGTCAAAGGATGTGATTTATGCCCAGTGGAGAGAGCAGCGAGCGCAGAGCCTCTTGTGGGGGCAACGCCGCGCGGCCTGTCACTCCCGTCAGGAGTCAGAGGCTTTCCGGCCAATTAGGGTGACAGTATATGTGCAGCTACTGTCAAATGGGGCCTCCCGAGCAAGTGAATGTTTGTGCCGCTCGGCACGGAAAACAGTGGAGGGAGCGGGAGGAAATGCAGAGCAGCTAGGCCAAGCTAAAATAAGCTAAGATGAGCCAGGGTAAGATAAGCTAAGTCAAGTCAAGTCAAGCTAAGCTAAGAAAAGCTAAGCTAAGTCAAGCTAAGCCGAGCTAAAATAAGATAAGCTAAGCCAAGCTAAGATAAACTAAGCTAAGTCAAGATAAAATAAGATAAGATGGCTACCAAAAGCATAAAAAGTAAACAGGTACAATACATGCAGGATGAAATAGTTTCTTATTCTGTAAGGAATGTAGTGTGAAGGAGAGTGAATGTTGCCTATATGCTGTATACTACACATTCTCCAGACTCCAGTACAGGGTCACAGCCAGCCTGGGGTAGGGGACATCCTGGAGAAGATGCCAGCTTGTCAAGGGCCAATTAGACATACACACCTTCAGTCTTACTAAGTTCTGAATTGTTATTCCAATTGAAGAAACTGGATGCTATGATTGTAGTGCATTATGAAAAAGTAGCAACACTTAATGTATGTATTTATCAGACTGATGGATTTCAGCACCATTCTGGGCATTTCTGTGCCAATAGCTTCCAGACCCCCACATCCCTGTATAGGACAAGCAAGTACAGAAAATGGATGGATGGATGGTTTTATCTTGTTACAAGGCTGCAGTGTAATTCATAACTTGTTTTCTTTATACAGTATATTTATTGTTTTTTTTTTATTAATTGCTCATAACATGTGTCCCGGTTATATGAAACACAATTATATGAAACCCAGCCCTGTTTATGGAGTTCACATCCACTTCTTCGATTGTTTCTCATCCTGCTGTTTTCACTGACACCATACTATCCAGTGAGCGGTTTATTTTTTCCCGATTGTGACGGTGCTGATCAGCAAAAAATAATAATAATAAAAAAAATCAAGAAAAAATAAATAAAACTACATATTTCTTATATAATTAGTTCTGACTGCCAAAAGCAACACTGACATCTGCAGTCTCTGCAGGATCTCATAATCTTAATTTAAAAGTTTTCCTTAAACAAACTACTCGATGCACATTGTGTATCTCTTATTGTGCGTGTGTAGCAAAGCATTAGACTTCCAATTGTGTGCAATCCTTGCTGATTTGTTAAAAGTAAAAACAGTCTGTTCTAATGCTATATTGGGAGATTCACATATGGGTCACGGTCTGCATTTTGCTCGTGATGGCTGCCATCAAGTTCAGCTGAACTGTGGCGGTGTGGGAGATGTCGTTGCTAGAGATGGGGGCATGCATGTGGGAGCCCACTACACCTTTCCATCTCAGCCCTGCGGTGAGAGCCAGCTTGGCCGGGTACCAGACTGCACAGCTATTTTCGGCCCCACACCCTCATTCTGGTAAATAGAAACAGACACAGATGTTGAAATTGGGGATCCCCCCCCCCACGTGCACCTGTGTGTGCCTAGTGCCAAACCTCCCGTTGTGTCAAGATAGGAGGTCCAAGCATTCCTCGCATTTACGGCACAAAGGCAAATATCACAGCATCACTTATGGACATTCTCAAGGGGGGCCTTTTTTTGGATCGGAACCAGTACACAATGACTGGCGGGGCACATCATTGGATTACTGACATAAAACAATTAAAAATAAATGCACAATATCCATCCCAGGTGAATTTTAACAGAGCCGTGCCAGAGCAGAAATGGAGACTGAGTGGATGTTCCTCGCACTGCGCTACGATTCGCGATGCCATTCGCAGGGGATGCCGGCATCTACCGTAATCTCATTAGGGACCAAAGACGCCCCTCTGTCTGTGTCGGCCTCCATCAGACATCTGTACCCTTTTCCCCAGGCATGCCTGAGAGCCTCGGCAGCATCTCGCCTCCCAGCTCCTCATTTCACCCACCGAGTGTCTCTCGGATCACGCTCCCGGACCGGCTCCTAATCCAGCCTGTCTTACATTTGGCTCCTTGTACAGGTACTTTCCGGCACATTCCATTAGACCGACATGTCTTTCCGGATGCTGGCTCAGCTGGACGAGAGCGTCCCGCACATCACCGGGTCTAGCTGGGCATTTAGATATCAGCCCCTAGCTGTCTGCCCCATTATCTCATTTAATAAACTGCTTTTCCGAGGGCTGCTTCAGTTGGTGCATAGAGAGTTTCTCATGATCTCCACAGATACTTTGATACTGTATCTCTATAAATCCCCGCCAACCATGAATAATTCTACTTTCTTTTTACGTTCAAACACACACGTCAGACTCATGTCAGTCATTTGTTAAAAAAAAATAAACCTGCTACCTAAATGTTGAATAGATGTCGAACAAAATGAATCAGAATCAAAGTATGAACAATGCAAATGCTGATTTTTGCAACTCACTACAGACAGACAGAAGGAGAGGATCTTCCAGGGAGGTTCTGATCAAAGATGGACCGTAGGGCCTCATTCTGTATTGTCTAATTACGCCATCTGTAGCAGGCTCCTCCAGAGCATGCTAGCGTGGCTGTCAGATGTAGCGCTTCGAAGGCAATGCACAGGAGGCTAACCACCCCCAGGCCCCGCCCACAGCACCTCCCCCACAGACAGCATTCTCTGGGGGAAATTCCTGCCCTACTTGTGTTGGGATTTTAAAAGAGCCTGACACCTGCGATTAGATTTTCAGCTAGAAGGACAAAAACAGAGCTCAAGTCACTTCTGACCCTGTATGTATCATTATGTAAAATATTACAAAGCAGATAGAAAACAAGAAAAATGAAATTATTACAGATCATTTTATTTGTTAATTATTTCATTGGGTCTTGCTGGAAATGCACCATAAATAATAAAACATTTCAACATGCCATGTATGGTCTATTTAAATTGGTGAGGTTTACAAAGTATTACAGTGTTACAGTGCAGCTTTTATGAGAACTAAATACTTAATAGAAAGCAGAAATACTGGAGACTTTGATTATGGGATTAGCTGCTTAAGATGTTCTTGTCTTTAAGTTTAGACTTAAAAGGGAGTCTGACAGACTCATATGTGTCAGTATCACAGATGGAACATTTCAATCATCTCTGTCTGATGTTTGAATAAAGGACAAGATTTTTTTTATGGCTGAATTACAAAGTATTACACAACACATATAAATCTTTGGAAAGGCAGAGTCGACGTAGAACATTACCTGCTGATTTGAAGAAACATCACAGTAACCCATAGCAGTATCATGCTGATTTTAAGGAATTTCACAGCAATTTAGAGAGATATAACGCTGAATATAGAGGAATATCACAGTAATACAGATCAATATCATGCTCATTTTAAGGACTATTACAGCAGTCTATAGAGGTATCATGTTGTTTTTCAGGAATATCACAGCAACCTTGACCAATATCATGCTGATAGAAAGACCAGAGTAATTTACAGACTTAGAAAATTAATAGTCAGTTAATGACATCATGACAAATGATGCGAATTTCCTGAACTGATTCCTGAACTGTATTACTTCTAATATCTTTTAACTATAATATAATAATATCTATGATATGCACGTATAAAAATGCATCGTGCATCCATCCATACATCCATCTATACCTCGAGCTCAGTTCTTCCCAAGCCAACTGGGAGCTGTAGTCCCTTGAGGGTGTTCTGGGTCTGCCCCAGGACATCCACCGCTTTGGAACACGCCTAGAACAGTCACTTGGAGGCCCTAGCAGGAGCTCATGTTCCAAATGACGCAGTTCAGTGGATCACTGAAGCCAGCAAGGTCACAATCCCAGGAGGCCATTACCCCTATGTTCCCCTTTGGTCTCCTGATCTTGTATTGCTTGGCCATATGACAAGTCAGCAAATCAACAAAGCTAAAGAATGTGGACGAAACAAAAACGGTCTGACTTTTCTCCTCGGCAGGAATGTCAGCCCGCACAGCTCCCCGGCAGGGGTGCCAGATGTGCGAAAGCAGTTCTGTGCTGTGGTACAGCCTGGTACAGCAAAGTAGCGAGGGGGGAAGATGCAGCCCCCAGCTGAACCCCTGCCGAGAAAGTGCTGACGGATCCCATGTGGAGGAGTGGGGTGGTTGGGGTGTGGACAGCGACCCCGAGACCGACAGATCTGCAGACATTGTCTTTGTGAGCTTGACAGTCTTCCTGTGATTGTCTCTGAGCATCTGACAGTCTATTTTTGACAGTCTGTGTCATTAACAGTCTGTGTTTTGGACAGTCTTCCTGTGATTGTCTTCATGCGTTTGTCAGTCTGTGTTTTTTGACAGTCTTCCTCTGATTTCCTTTATGTGTTTGTCAGTCTGTTTTTTTGACAGTTTACATTGTTAATTCTATATTTCTGACCACCTTACGGTAATTGTCTTTGTTTGTTTGACAGTCTATCATTTTGTATAATTTTGACATTCTTCCTGTGATTGTCTATGTGTTTGAGTTTTTGTGTTTGTGTCCTTTTTAAATGTGACAGAATTACATACATACAGTCTTTTCCTGTTTGATAGTCTTTGTCTTAGACAGTTGTGCTTTTGACTGTCTGGGTTCAGGCGTTCTTTATGTCTTAGACATTCTTTGTATTTTTTGATGTGATTTTGACACCCTTTGTATGGCTGACAGCCTTGTGTTTAAATCTTTGCATCCTGGCAGAAGCAGCTCGAGAAGTTCTGGGGAAAGAAAGTGTGGGATATTTCTGATTAGGGTGCAGATTCCGACCTGCTGATGGTGTAAAAGTTTCTGCGTCTCCTGGACAGATCCCAGATGGCTCTCAGTGCGGGCTGGGGGCACTGCCAGCGGACGCGGGGACACGGAGAGCCTGCAGAGGTCACACCAATGAGCTAGCAAATACTCGGTCAGGGAAGCCTCTGATAAACAAGGCCAGGAAGAGACACAACACAGGCACACATACACGCACACACACACTCATCCAGGACGTGGTCTTAAAATGCACTTTATCAGTGTCAGTGTATATTAAACTTACTTATGACTTCAGTTAAACAAACTCAAACAAAAAGGTAAATATGGAGTGCACCTACCATTCCAAGCTAGAAAAAATGAAGCGTTATTTGAAAAAACAATCATTATGTGATTACAGACCTTTTAAATGAGAATAACTAATGAAGACAAGAGCCCCACTGCTAAATATTAACAGCATCAGACTCTCTGTCAGCGAGTTTAAAGATAACATTGAGAAATTCATTTTCAAGGCTCCCCACTTCTGACATTATTGAAAATAACACCAAGATGTTAGCATAAATTAAAGCCCATAAATTCATTTTAGATTTGTTAGTCAGCATCCGAGATTTGCACAGGCTTGTGCACACTTCGTATATCCAGCCTTTTCCAGTAGGAACATTTTCACCCTGAACCTGACGTCAGTCACCAGCAGTCGCTGATAGATCCCGTTAAAGACGACTGATCCTGTATTATTTTTTTTTTACTTAAGGAATAATATATATAAAGTAAAAGCAGATTTGGTTTATATTTCTTACCAAAATTTTTGCATTACATTAGAAAATTATGATTCTGAATTAAGAATATCATAATTCTTTTGTTCAAATCAAAACCTTTTTATTTGAAGCTTTTTACATGGAATAAGAAGAGCGGCGCCAACCGGTCTTTAAGGGGGATGAAAAGGGCAAGAATGTACAGTAGCAGCAGCTGATATCAGTGCAAATCAAACAAATCAACCAAACAATCCTCATCCCCGTCACTTCCAGCAATCTTTGCATAGAGATATCTGCCACTTCAGAGACGTGCATTGTATACAGTATACAGTGTGTGATTCGTTAAGCTGTGTTTAATAGCCGTGCAATTACAGGTTCTGGAATGCATTCAAAAAGGGGCCCCATATTTCCAGGAATTTTCGTGTAGAATATTATACTTCTAAGAAAAATGACTTCATGATCATAAGATTCCTTGCACACCCTAAGAAAAAACAATAAAAGTAAATTAATATCCAGAAAGTGTACAATACAGCATGGATAGTACAAGGCAGAAACATACTTTGTAACTGTGGTAGGTGTGTTACTGGAAGCCGGTGGACTGGCACAGAAATGCGGCAGAGTGACTTAGGCTGGTGTCCTCCAATCTGGCTGCGTCGCAGGGACATGGGACAAGTGAGCATCCAGTAGTGGTGCTTATTACCAAGAGCAAAATTGCCACCAATCCAGAATCAGAGTCGAGTGTCTCGCAAAGGTAGGTCAGGAGCAAACAAGGCAATGAGGACAATCCAGAACTGTGAAATGGGCACTCAAGCAAGAGGGTCGCAATGAGAGAATCCAGAATCAAAATCAGAACACTCAGGCCACGACTCTGATGAGACTGTGCACCAGGATGAGAGTCTCGCCGGTTTAAGTACATACAGGTTAACTGTGTACACCTGTGAGCAATCAGGACCCTGGGTGGTTTAATTAGCATTCTGGCAAGGGGGATCACTGGTGAGACTTTGGGGGTGGTCTGACAGTCGGGCTAGGGTCAGACACGTGGAGACTGGAGGAACTGAACAAATGAATAGCAAAAGGTACTAAGGTGTCATGGAGATGACAAAGAACGCCGCGGGCTGTGGCACAGCACAGCCGCATCTCGCCGGGATGGACTGAAGTGTGGATCAGACCTGGCCCTGGACTGTGATATTATTATTGATTACAGGGCATTCCACTCGCCTCTGAGACACGCGACTGGCAGGATTTGTTTTAGCCCTAAATCCCCCTTGTAAATACAGTAGAGAGCATCTGCTTTACTGTTCTTGGAACAGATCAGTGATTTCGAACTGAAGGCTGGTGAAAAATAAGACCCGGCGGGCCTGCTGGGTTTTTAAGCACTTGGCCATCTGAAGATACCGGTGGTTCTTTTGGTCTGTAACTACCAGCAAAGGATGGTTGGTGCCTTCCAGACAGTGCATCCTATCCTCCAGGGCCAGATCCTGGTTGCCCGCTTCATAAGGACCCTCTCTGGGGTTCAATCCATGTGAAATTAAGGCATCAGGGTGAAGCCTCGTGGGCTGGCTGAATGTTGTCACCGAACAACCCCCCCACTCCAACCCCCCGGAGATACACCTCCAAAGTGAAAGGTAGGTCAATTCTAGGTGAACCAGGATTGAGGCAGAAATTTCTCCTTTAATAAAGAATTCTTGGGCTTTCTGAGAACATACAGTGCAGTATAAGACACCACAAAACAGTCAAGTGAGTTAAGCGGACATCATGCAAAATTTCCAGATGAAGCAGCACTAAAAGTCAGCAAAGCTGTTCAGGAGCGGCTGTTCTGTAATGGCTTGGACCTTAGGCTTCATCTATCCTGCTGAAGGGGATAAGACATACCCAAGGATTTATACTTTTGTAACATGGAATTCACACTACACCACAAATAGTCCATTCTCGAATATGTACTTAAGCTGGGAGTATATTAGGATGTTGCATAGATAAACAGTGACAAAGTGGTGGAACATTGAATAAAGGCCAGAAACGCAGTGGGAGCATTCACCAACCCAAATGGCAGAACCAGGCATTCATAGTGCCCTAAGGTGGTATGGAAGGCTGTCTTTCACTCCTCCTATATTCCTCCTATATTCAAAACAAGTTGTACACACTGTGGCGGTCAAGCTTGGTGTGGCACAAAGCTGCCCTGCAATGGTCAAAATTAGGAGGTAGGGTTTCTTCAACTCAATAGGCCTTAGTAACCAATACAAGGCTGCAAGCTACCATCCTTCTCTCCATGATGAGGAAGCCTACTTCAGGCAAAATGGACATCATATGAACCCTGCAGAGAGGACCTCAGCATAATGAGACCCCATGTACCAGGGATCAAAAGAGTGCAAGTGAGTCCTCTTGGGTGCATGGTGTAATGCACCAGGTCTAAATTTCAGTTGCAAGGTTAGAATGGGGGTAGGGTTACTGTACTCTATTTACTAAGGAGTACTTTAAGATCCAAATGGGGAGTCATTAATAGTCAGTTAATAGTTCTTCCCCTGCAACAATGACTCTCTTGGGTAGTGCTTCTCAAGGTGATCCTACAGCAGGAGGTCAGGCCGGAGGTGCTCCAGGCCATCAACTGACCTACAGACCAGGAAATACTGGAATTACGTAACTGCAATGAGAGCAGGCCTAATACTACAGGGTGCAGTCATGGGTTACCTACCAGCTACAACTCTATCTGTAGCTGCCCTAGATATATTGCATTGACCCGTAACCATACAGGGTCAGTAATGTAAATGACCCATCGAGAACCAATGGGTTTATCATCAATAAAAATAGGTAATGGAGAAAAGCGCCACCATTCAGCTGTCTATGAAATTGCCTACTAATACTGCAATGAAATCTTCTGATTGACCCTAACAACTGTGACTGGCAAAAGTATTGGCACTGGGATGGGGAGTACATTCAAGGTAACGTAGCTGGTTTTAACCCAATAGAGGCACAGTTTGGCCAGTTCTCGCACTGACGGGCACATTCCTACCAGGGGAAGGCAACTAAAACTGTGCAGCTTAAGCTGAGAGTCTTCAGTCGTGTATTTGCTGGTCATAAGCTGATGTGTGCCTGATCTGTGTGCCAGACAGGGACAGCTTGGCAACAAAAAGTAGCCCTGGAATTTGCTGCTTGCCGAGGGTGGGAGGGGCGGGTGTATTTTACCAATCGCAATCATCTGGTTGCCTGTATATTATATGGCTGCTGGGGTTGGGGGAGAAAGAGCAACCTTCACAAGACCGAGCCGCTGGTAAAATTCCCAAAGTTCCCAATATCCAGTGCATTAGTGGTGCCGGACAAGCCTGAGGGTGGGGTAAATCAGGTAGGGTTAGGCAAGGGTGGGGCAAGGAAGGTCAGGCAAATGGCCCGGCTCCCTCTGGACAGGAGAGTGGAAGGGGCTCTGCCTATTTCTGTATTTTTAATTTTTTTTTAGTCGGTAGCAGCAGATGTAAACGCCTTGTGAGAGGATCCAACAGCACCTGTTGGATGGGCACCATCTGCCAGCCAGAGTGTTTTAAAGTCCCTCTTCTGGCCTTCCCTGGCGGACAGAGCGCTCTGCTGTTTACCCCGAGGGTAGCAAACAGAGCGAGGAGTGACGGGGGAAACATATGGGAGAGGCTGAGGACACGGAGAGACATTCAGCCCGGGGAGATGCGAGAGTGCGGAATCGGCCTGTTCTACGGGAGCCGTCAGATCAGAGCATCAGAAGGAGCGCTCGGCATACAGCAGACGACGGAGCCGCTGCTCAGGAGAGAGCTCGTCAAGGTGCTTCATTAACACATCAATATACATTTTAACACTTGTTGTTTCAGCAATGCTGGCTCTGTACCAAGGCTTTATACACCATGCGTATTTTATGTTATAGCTAAATGCATCAGTCAAGATTAAGGATTCTTTATTGGTCATGTGCAGCAGTTGTTTTACGAGGCAAAATTGGATAGTATGCAGTCAGTGGCTAACAAAGAGCAATAACTATGCTACAAAAGTGCATGTGTGACGGATATGACTGTTGAACGTTTGAAGAATAGAGCGACATCAATCAAAAGCACAGGCTATTACTATTAGGATCAGTATCTGCAGGGGATTAATTGCAGGACCCCCCCCCCCCCCCCAATACCAAAATCCCCAGATGCATAAGGTCCTTATATGAAATGCAGTAATATTTACATATAATCCCGCACAAACCCTCCTGTACACTGACACCTAACACATTGCAAATGATATGTAAACAGGTGTTAAATTGTGTTGTTTAGGGAATTATAACAAGAAGTCTGTACATGTTCAGTACAGACCAAACCAGCGTAGAACATATAGAAAATATCATTATAAATAGAAAGAAAATATGAATTCATTCTCACTTCATTGATATGGATTCAGAATAGACATTTTTCCCCAAATATTATTTAGGTGGGTTGAATCCACAAAAGCAGAACCTGCAGTACTGAGGGCCGACAATCTACTGTATCTGTCTTCTACAGAAACTTGTTATTATAAGACTATGAATTGCAATGAATTTAATGCAGCACATGTACCGTGAAATAGCAAATGTAAAAAAAAAATGCATCTTGTTTGTACTTAACCATACAGGAAAAGCCTGTGATTTATTTTCCCAATAAGCTACTCCTGCTTCACTGCAAACTCAATAAACGACTTTCCTTCTCTGTGACCTTTACTGTACGAATTCATTCTTCACCCAAAAGGTCACATATCTGTCCTTCAGAGGCGTGAAACATGTTTGCATCTCAAAGTGATTCGTTCCTGACACATTTTTGACAATCAATTGTTTTGAGCCCTAAAGCTAAGAAAAAAAAAATCAGTCGATAATATTTCAACTGATGTAGCAGAAGATGGAAGCGGGCCTGATATCCAGGAACCTTGGCAGGTTCCCTGTGTAGAGAAGAAGCTGAGATCAGTCATTAAGAGTGTTAAGGTTCCTCTAGCACAGTGTTTCCCATTCCGGTCCTCGGGGACCATCACACAATCCACGTTTTTGGGCTGTCTAGCGAGAAGTGCGGAGGGAGCAAAAACATGGACCGGCTGCAGGTGCCCGAGGACCGTATTGGGAAGAGCTATCCAGCAGATGAGAGCCACCCTGTCCTGCTGAAGTTTCAAACCCTACCTATACAGACAGAGGATAGAAGTCAATAAAACAAGGAGCAGAAGCTGGGCTCCAAAAGTCATTATGGGGAGCAGACAAAGCACCAAGGTGTGACAGCACACTGCGCAGCGACATATGGCTGAAGAGCAGGACATTAACCCATCCTGGAGAAACACCTCCCCTGTGCCTTCATGGCAATGTGCCTCAGTAAATAACCCATTAAACCGAGAGGGGACGACCCACCCAGTCACACACTGGGCGGCTGCAGAGCTAGCACAGCGCCGGGCGTCGTTATCAGGGAGGACACACGCAAGACACACACGTGCATTTCTATGTATACCCCGAGCCGGCGAACGGAGCCATGAATAAAACATGACGGGGGCGCGGCGCCGTTGTCGAAACCGTGAAACAGATGATTTGTTTTCTGCTGCTTGTTCGCTCGTCGGCGCATGCCAGCGAAACAAGGTCACGGGGTATTTCACGGCTCGCCGTCTCTCCGTGTTTTTTTTTCCCCCCGCATTTCCCTCCCCGCGTGGAAACGCTGAGCGCTGTCTCCTCACCTCCGGCGCTAATAATATCCTGCACGTGTAAATGTATTCATATTCATGAAGGCACTGATGCCAAATTAACGGCGTCAGGGAGACATCTCTCGGTGCGGAGCCGACAGGCTCCTTCCTCCGGTTACGGGGAGGAGGTCCTGGTCCTTGAGACTGAGCAGTGGGCTGCCAACCAGGCCGAGGAGGCGATGCAGTGCAGTAGAGCAGCACCAACAGATGGCTGCTCCAAACGCCATATATGAAATTAATCTCGCTGCTGAAATGGAAGTCACAAAGCGGAATGCATTAGTCAGATTAAAGGGACTGATTAATGGTATCTAAAAGTGAAATAAAACCTCGGCACACAAAATGATGCATCGAAAATATTATTTACATAGCTAGATCAATATCTGAAGTGGCTCGATAATTTCATTATGAAAATAAAAATATCGCAAATATCATTTCAGCAGTAGCAGTGAAGCTTAATGCGTATCACTGACACCTTGTGTCTAAGGGGTGAGGGTTCGATTTCTGGATCTGATTTCTGTGTTTGGAGTTTGCATGTTCTTCCTGTGTTTGGATGTGTTTTTTCTCAATTCTCCAGTTCCCTCCTACAGTCCAAAAGCATGTAGGTATATGGTTTGGTGACTCTTATTACCTTTAATATCCTCAGGGTACAATCTATGAACCACTGGGTGAACATGGTCCTCCGGAACGGTTTGGTAGTCCTTGGCTGTGACGCACCCATCTAGAACAAGCTGTGGGCCTAGGGAATGCCATGATATTGTAGCCCAAACCACCACTGATCCACCCCCGCATTGCACTCTGGGCAGTGTTGGGAGGGTTTTAAAATGTATTCCACTACAGAATACAAAATACATCCCCTAAAATGTAATTTGTAACCTATTCCGTTAGATTACTCAATGTGAGTAACGTATTCTGAATGCTTTGGTTTACTTCAACATTTTCTTACATTTTACAACAGTATTAATGTGGCAATCACACTATAATTACTTAAAAAGACAATTCTGTTATTTTCTTCTACTGGGGCCGGGGGAGCGCCTTAGACCACTAGGCCATTCTGACTACCTCCTAAATAGCAGGGAAGCAATTCTTCAAGTAAAATGAATGTAATTTTTCTCATGATGGCACATCCAGGCGCACACGATCGAACATACGCCTCCACCCGATCACACATACACGCGCACGATTGACTGCATTTTTTGAGACACCATTAAGCAATGCACCTGGCACTCGGGTACAGTATAACTCCACCTCGTGTCTGAATCTGTTACATAAACAGTCAAAACACATTTACGCATTTAAAAGAATATCTTCTTTTTTCTGAATCGATTTTAAATTAACCGGAAATTATGCTGTGTTACAAAATTCCGCGACTTCTCCAAAACTTTCTACGTTTCTAATTTTTCAAAACCGTTTCCTGGCAAATGCCCCAGAGATGTCATGTTGCTGGTTTTATGGAGGAGTCAACGGACAGCTGTCAGTTTCTGGAATGTCAGCTTTCCATTTGCTGGCCCGGGCTTCTTGCCTGTGACAACCCATTACTTCCCATGGCAAACCGGTACAGGATTCCTGTCCAATAGGGGTCGGGTTTACCTCTCTTGGGTATTTCTGCCAATGCCAAATATCTGGGTAAATGCGAGGCACCCTCCTGAGCAACCGAATGATAAACACATAGACTGACAATTTCAATAGCACGTCCCTAAAGTAAATTTTAAAAATTTAAAATTAATAAATGTGCTTTTGTTTGGAAATGTTACAATTGAGTCAGGATTGCGGACAGCGTAGCGAGTAATCTTTGGGAAACTATGCTTTGAGAGCCACGCTGGCGTGAATGTCCGCTGCTTCAGTACAGTGCTTTTGACGGGGATTCGAACCCGCGGCGACCGGGGGAGACTGCGTGTGAAAAACAGCGCCTTAGACCGCTAGGCCATTCTGACTACCTCGAGTACAGGAGGGAAGCAATTCCTCAAGTTAAATATATGCAATTTTTCTTATTCTTAATCCTTAACAAATCATGATGGCACATACTGGCGCAAACGATCGAACATACGCCTGCGCCCGATCGCCCACACGATTGACTTCGTTTATTGAGACACCATTAAGCAATTCACCTGGCACTCGGGTACAGTATAACCGCACCTCGTGACCGAATCTGTTACGTAAACAGTTAAAACACATACCTAACAATACGATTCTGCTAGTACGATACTGCCGAGGTGATTTTTGGGATGTGGACAATTTGCATCTACCTTCTAGGTGAGCTCAACCTTGTGTTACGCGCCGCAGTGTTCGGCTCCGCCCCGGTCAAGTCCACTCAATTCGGCCCTTGCTCCGCCTACCCGTCCGGACCCTGTCCACGACTCCCCGCAAGACCTATCGTCACTTCCGGCGGAAGTGAAAAGCCGGACAGAAAGAACCTTCGAAAGCTTTGCTCATTATTTTGGATCGTGTTGGTCTGCTTATCGGTGTAACTCTCAGTGTATGACAGTTTTTGGTCTTCGCGCGTCCCTCGCTTCTGACGCTTTGCTCTGTGTATGTTCTGTGTACGTGTTAGGTGCGTAGGGAGTGATTGCCAGTTTTGTGTATTCTGTTTGGTTAGGGAGTGAGGTGTAGTGCTTGTTGTTTTCGTTCTTTGATTTCTGAAAATATAAAAAATATATATATATAAAAGTATACCCCGTTGTCCACGTGTGTTCCCTTGCGCACCACACCCCGTGTTTGCCTTATCCCCTTTCCCTTCCATTCTGTTACGCCCCAACCCTAGGCTGGGGTTCGTCACACCTTGCCCTGAACTGAACGCATTTAACAAAACGTATTTTTTTCTGAATCGATTTTGAGTTGCTGCCCACACAAAGTGTATACCCCAACAACGGTCAGACGCGATGCCCAGAACTGAACGCATTTAAAAGAACATCTTCTTTTTTCTGAATCGATTTTAAATTACTTCCCATGGCAAACCGGTACAGGATTCCTGTCCAGTAGGCGTCGGGTTTACCTCTCTGGGTATTTCTGCCAATGCCAAATATCTGGGTAAATGCGAGGCACCTTCCTGAGCTACCGAATGATAAAAACATAGACTGACAATTTCAATAGCACGTCCCGAAAGTAAATTTAAAAACTCAAAAATTCATAAATGTGCTTGTATGAATAATCTTGTGCATAAAACTCTCCATGCAAGAGTCAAGAAATAGTTTTATGTTCTCTGCAATCAGAAGACTGTCCAACACGGTTGGATTGATTAGATTAATTAGTTTTATTTATAATTTATACGTTATGGCTGAGTTAACAATGTATATCTTGAAGATTCATTTTATTTAAGTGTTATGCACCTTAAGTGTTGATATAAAGTGACTGATTTCGTATGTCAATGCTAATTATATTACCAACTGGAGTTTATAACTGAAAAGTTTTTAGTCAGTTTTTTTTGTCAATTGATAACGTACTTCAAATATTAAGTATGAATCATAATACTTTCTTGAGACAATGGTTTAAGTTCTGATATGTCATAGTGGTTGTGGCCCCACTATGGAAGGTGTCCTTTATTTTTCTGCATGAAATATGGCAACCCTAAGTTGGACCCATGCAACTGAATGAATCCAACTATGTAAGTT
>JAODKL010000047.1:4458067-4470634 GCA_026780765.1 Petrocephalus schoutedeni
CTGGATATGAAATATACTCTATTGGCATGGAGCTGTGTGCAGGCCCGCTAAATCTGTGAGGCCCAGTTTTGGGAGGTAATTCAACTGTTTGGAGTTTCTTTGCAGCCCCTTGCTGATTACAGAAACCAATCGCAATCATTTGGAGGTCAAATCCAGCCAGTGAGCCTAAAGTATGAGATTCCCTGTTCGCTTCTGTGGCCAGTGTGTCTCGCATAGGCATTCGACCGCAGAGGGCATAGCTAACCATAGGAACATTTATATTCAAAGATAGCTAGAATTCCTACATTTTCTAAATCACCACTACATGAAACACTCTGGGGAAGTGACTTCAGTTGTTTCAGAGCCATTCCCCAAGATTTGTGTGGCTGTACTCAATGCAGTATTCCAAATGCTTTACAGTTGGAATAAATGTTGAGTCCATCCATAATGTCACATTTCACAAATTCATTGTAAATATCAAACGACCCAAAACGGAGGACATCGATCCTCAAACAGATCTGGAGTAAGACTCGAAGTGCACCCAAACACCGCTGCATCAGTGACATGATGACGACCGGCTGAGGCAGGTACATGAAAACAAGAACCTGATGGATGCTATTTCGCTACCGACAGCAACATGCAGTCTATCAGACCACAGATGGTAAGGCTTGCGATAAGGAACGCGCAGCAGATGGGGGACTTCACCCAGGTTGGAGGCTGAGGGGGCAGGTATGCAGGGAAGGCTGTGTGGTCCAAGCTGAAGAGGTCTGCGATCCATCCCATCACCTGTCAGACTCCTAAAACCACATTCACATTCACTAGCATAACATACCCAACCAGGGCTAGCTATCAGGAAGCTAATCATAACACCGCTAGGGATGACAAGCCCAGTGGTACCAAGGCTAAGTATAAAAAGCCCAACCACAAGAAGGCTGTTATATCTCCTGTACTAACATTAATGAAAACTGACTTGGGGGAAGGGGGGTTGTCTATCGCACTTTATTACAACCATGTACATAATGTAAGGGTTGCACATGTTGCCGTCATATACTGTACAGGCTCATGCAACTCTGTTGGACTCGATTTCCCATAATACAATTGTGGTAGCTCACAAAGCTCAATACACACCCCTGACTATAACTTGGCTAACCCTGTCAAACCCATAACAGCACTGACCATAACAGACCCAACCATCTCAGGACCAACCACGACAAACAGTATAAGGCTTATCATTCGCAGGTGTACGAACGTTGCTGTTACTAAACGAATGAAGAGGAAGTACTGGTGACAAAGGGGCGATTCAAAGGGATGGCCGGCAGCTGCGTGTCCGTGCTCTCTCAGCAAATTCCCATCGCCTGTGTCTGACCGAAACAAACAGCGGGAGAGAAGATGAAGCCCCAGTCAGTTCATGAATGACAGGTTTTGTTATGAGAAAATAATGAAGGCCACAGGTGCGCTGGAGTAAGGTTAGGGTTAAAGACTGACACGGGGTCTGTGCATTAAACTGGGGAGGTCCTAGAGACTGACACGGGGTCTGTGCATTAAACTGGGGAGGTCCTAGAGACTGACACAGGGTCTGTGCATTAAACTGGGGAGGTCCTAGAGACTGACACAGGGTCTGTGCATTAAACTGGGGGGGTCCTAGAGACTGACACAGGGTCTGTGCATTAAACTGGGGAGGTCCTAGAGACTGACACAGGGTCTGTGCATTAAACTGGGGAGATGCTAGAGACTGACACAGGATCTGTGCATTAAACTGGGGAGGTCCTAGAGACTGACACATGGTCTGTGCATTAAACTGGGGAGGTGCTAGAGAATAACACAGGGCCAGTGAAAGGAGGGAATAATGGGATAATTTGGAGGGGGGGGGTCCCTTTCTCTGAGCTCATTAATAATGCAGAACTGGGGGCTTGATCCTGATGCTCTTCACTGCAGGTGGTGTCAGTTCAAGGGAGCAAGGACGTCCACAGAGCCACACGAGGCTGGATAATGAGCAGCACCCGGCCGCCTCTTTGCGGTGTGCAGCGCTGTATGGCAGGCTCCAGGCCAGCTGGGATGCCCAGCTGCTTTATGGGGGGGGGGGGCTTTATGACGGGCTCGGACACCTGTGCAAGCCACTCGCTTCCTCAGACAATAGATGTTTAACTCAGGAACTTGGGTCAGACAGGCAACAGAGTGAAGGAGCGTCAGGCTACACCCGTCGCTGTAGGTACTTCCAATCCGCTCCGATGAGGATTCTTCGGCTTGTTAGACATCTGAGGATCTGGCATTTCAGGTTCATTTCTGACTTTTCCTTACCCACATTAAGGTTATGCGCCAGAATACATTTCACTGGTGTGCGAAGGTGTGAAAATCATGAATCATGTTGTGTTTATTGTGCTGCTTTGGGATTAAAGGGAAATACATTCTGTTTGGGGGCGGGAGGGGGCTTTAATGCTAGCAGTTAATGAAAACTGTGTGTTAAATTCCTTTGGCTTAAAACAGCAGTATGATGAAAGCTAAGCTGGCACCCCAAAAATGAGGCTACTGCATTCCTCGGAAATTCTTCGAGTCTGAATCCTGATACAATAATTGAAATTCTGCTTTGGCTGCGGCCGGGTTGGACAGGAAGGGGAATAAAGGTTGCAGAGATAAAAGGCAGGTTCCTCCCTTTCATGTGCTGCTCTGTATTGCCCTGCGTGACCTTGAGAGACCCCGGGAGTCCGGCACAATGCGGCAGGAGGGGGTGCGGAGGAAAGTCTGTGAAAAGGGTCTGAGATCTGGGCGGCTCTCTGCCCTCGGGGAATGTTCCGGAGTCACAGTGGAGGCCCCGACGCTCAGACACAGATGCCGTCTCTGGTGCCCTTAACACTGGGCTGCTCTGGCCCGCTCTGGCCGTCCACAGCCCTCAGCGTGACCTTGCCGCCGCCGGACGCCCTTCCAGATGCGCTCTCCTCTCTCTTTCCGCGCCAGCGGCTCCTCGGACAGCTAAATAAGCTAGTCCGGCTCCTCATACATCACAGTTGTGCAGAAGATCTGCCTGGTGATGCTCTGTTTCAGTGGGTGTTGATAAGCTATTGAGGATGGACATTTAATCCTAGTGGCATCATGGCTTCACATCTACTGAGCAAAAGGCCCAAGCTTTCACGAGGGCCTTCGGCAGATCGTAAGCACTGATCCTTACAGATATCAGAGGGCACCAGGCTGAGAACAAGTCAATCTTCTACAAGCAGTAAGCAGGGCTCCGCTCTGTGCCCTTCAAGCGAGCCTCAGTGACCTCACCTCTGCAACCATCTTCTTCTCCATTTTGTTCTTACTCAGGAGTAGTGGGTTCCTCTCCTCCATTGTCTGCTGTCATCCACTCTTTCTTTCTTCATCCCTCTTTCATGCACCATTTTGCATAAATGATGTAGTAGTGGATTGCCACACACTGTGCTGTGAAAGGCGCTATATATAAAAATATATAAAAACGGTCCCGATCAGCTATCAGGGTAACCTAGAGGTTGGTTCTGCACGGCTTTGTTCTGCTCCTCAGTAAGTGAGATCTGCTCTGTGAGAGCGCCCATCTGGCCCGGCTCCAGCTCTGCTCTTCAGTAACAGGCGACCCGCGCAGGTGTGCCTAACGCAGGTACAGAAGGAAGCAGGGAGGTGGGACTGGAATCTGCACTCACCTGCTCAGCCCCTGCTACTCCTGGCCCCCTTCTCTCTCTCTCTCCCTCTCACGCACACGCACACACACACACGTTTGTATTCACATCTTTGTGGGGACCTTCCACTCATTTCAAAGAAAAAAACCCTAATCCCGACAATGACACCCTTAACCCCTACCCAGCCTTAACCTTAACCATAAGTAACCAAACAAAATACAAGATACAAAATACATTTTTAGTTTTTTGATTCCAGTCACAGGTTTTTTTTTAATTGAGATTCCATTTGTGGGGATCGGAACAGTGCCGTGCGCAATGTCAAAATAATAAGTTTTTGTCACATTGTGGGGACATTTGGTCCGTACGTTGTAATATATACATGACACACACACACAGCAGAGGACCTGTAACATACATGGAATATGGCAGTAGTACAGCATCATTGTGTTTTTGGTTGGCGGAGCACACAAGCTCACTCAAAATTCCCCTGTACCTCCGACTATCAGAATAATCTGCTAAACCGCATCATATTATGAATTTCGTCTAGAGAGCAGAACAAAAATATTATAATTCTTTCCATTAAATGGTGTCTGTTGCTTTTTAATTTAAAATCTTTTAATAATCCAGATTTTCATCCATTACTGTTAATAAACACAAGGGATTACTGGAAGAATCCAACCCTAGATTCTCATCTGATCAGGGCAGAATTACCGGAGAATTCCTGAAGCGTGAAGCTGGAAATCCCAGTAACACATTCAAATCATACTCAAGTCGGCTTATTCATGCTGAACATTTAATATTCACGGCAACAGTGTGGTAACGGACAGAGGTGAGGAAACAGGAGATATCTGAGAATCTGAAAGTCTGAAATAGAAACTCAGGATATTCCCCCAGCTCCCCCTCTCGCATATCAGGCTTATACACCAGAAAGACCTTCAGATCTCCGTCTTCTGACATTCCTTTTATAACATCACATGTGCAACATCCATAATTTGGTGGTGGCCAATGTCCAGGAAGGGCATAAATCCAATGATGCAGCTTCACGGCTGCCCACTGGCTGAGCTCTGACCATTAAAGGCGCTCAGCAAATGCACTGAGACCAATTCCTGCCAATGATTTAGGCAAAATCTACCAATAGGGGCTCTACCATCAATTAATATTGGCATATATTATATACAGCTAATTTATCTTTGTACGCAATCCTGCACCAATAAAGTTAAATAGGGGTTTTCAATTTTTCCAAATGGAAATTAAATTGCTGATCACATATTCCCCCCTCTCTCCCACCCCCAATTTTAGCTGTCAGTGAAATTTTTGTATGACGGTGAACCGGTCCACGGGCATCAAAAGCTTGGGTGACTATTGTAATGGGAATCTATTGTGAGATCTCTTATTTAAATGGTTTGCACTTTCATTGTACACGTTGATTGTATATTTAAACACAATATGATGTGAAGAGAGGCTGCTGTATCTGATAAATCTGTACTATGAAAATGATCAGGAGGAAGACCAGGATCCATAAGATGGAGAGAGAGGAAGCAATGAGGCAGAGGCAGAGGGGGTTTGTTACAGGAACCACGTGGCCCCAGAGGGTCAGCTGCACACACCAGCCGAGGATTAGAACCTGATATCAGGCCCGAAGCCGCTTCTCGTACGCGGGCGGGACCTTAGATCAGGCCCGAAGCCACTTCTCGTATGCGGGCGGGACCTTAGATCAGGCCCGAAGCCGCTTCTCGTACGCGGGCGGGACCTTAGATCAGGCCCGAAGCCGCTTCTCGTACGCGGGCGGGACCTTAGATCTGGCCCTATTATCATGGTTGCACCTAGACGGAGTCGCACGCTGTTTCAGGGATTAACACGGCGACGGCACATCAGTACGCTGGATAATGCTGTCTCTCTGCCAGTGACACTCCTGCTGTGTGACGCCACCTGTTGTCACTAATGAGTGCAGCAAGGTGTGAATGTCCCCCAGCTGCAGAGGGGACGACGGGCTTCATGGCGGATTAACTCGCGTCTTGCTGGACGGCACCGGGCCCCTGCCCCAAAGCCCCCGTGCGAAGCCCCCCCCTCCCCGAAGGAGCACAAATCCACAAAACTTAGACGAGATAAGTGACTCAGAGCACGATGGAGAACAAGAGCTGCGAAGCGCCATCGTCGGCCAGCCGGTCAGGTCAGTTTTTCCTGTCCATGAGGAGATACTCAGTGTGTTAAATGATCATTTTATTAAGTAACAATGCCTCTGACTCAGCATCCCCACATTACCAGAAAATAACTCACTCTTCTGTATATTAAATCAAAAATGGAAAACATTTTTTTCATTACAAAAAGCTCTTTTATTGCCAATACATTTTTTTATACACAAAGAGGGAGGGGGTCTGGAATGTTAATATACCTTCTGATTTGGAAAATTTGCCGTTTTCGATTCTGTACACGCTCTCAATCACAAAGTGAATCACACCTGTAATCGCTGTGAATCACAGGAAGCCAGCTACACGACAGCAGACTGTTTACACCCCCGAACTTCTATCCATCTTCTAACCGGTTATCCTATTCGTGGGGGCATGGAGCCAACCCAGGGCGGCGCAGGGAACGCAGCTGAGGTGCACTCAGTTCACCACAGGGCACATATCCACACACACAAACACACACTGTGGGCAATTCTGAGACACCAGCTAGCCTAACTGCATGTCTTTGGACTCCAGGAGGACACCTGGAGAGAGAAGGTGCAAACACACACACTGGAAGCAGGATTCAAACCCCCATCCCTGGAGGCGTGGTGTAACAGTTACCATGCTGATAGTCAACCTAAGAACATCTGCAATGAAAATGTGTGGCTTCATACCCAGGGCTCTGCCCAGAGCCAAATTATAAGAACAGGCCATCACTGAGCAGAAGTGACATCTACGTCCCTCCTTCCAGTGCTAGCTTCATTTACATTTCATTTGTTTAGCAGACGCTTTTATTCTAAGCGACGTACAAAGCAGGGTTATGACGTCCCTGGAAAAACTGGCAGTTAAGGGTAAAATTATAAGAACAAAAAACCATTTCAAACCGCGCGCAAACAATTACATGACGATGCTGGACAGGATCTCCGCAGGACCGGCCACGGCCCAACCAGGGCTCTGAGGACAAAGTCCAAATGATCCACTGTCAGTTTGCAGGCATTCGGGGGCAGGACCATTCAGCACGTAAGGCTCGGGAAATCGGAGGAAAGGCGTGGCGGAGGGTGGATTCTGGAATGTGCGGGTGGTGGGGTCAGTCCCAGCTCAGTCCACATCTACGTCCAGGTCGATCTCGGTGCTTAGATTGAGGTAGAAGAAGGCGTAGATGCTGAGGAGGAACACCACGACAGCCACGATCACCAGGATGGTGTCCTGCAATACGGAGAATAAAAAACTAAGTAAATAAACCGTGAGGATGAGCCTCCATCCTCACGGAGATGGAGCCTTTACCCCGATGTCACTGAAAAACTTGAGTGATTACGGTGCCCGTAAATACGACATACCCAGTCACTGCAAAGAGAGACTGCAGAACAACACTGCTCCGGTTTCGGGAGGGGAGGCAGGCTACCCAGCGGTAAAAGCAGTGGGTGTGAACATCAAACAGAAGGGAAAATTCCTCCCGAGCCTATAGCAGGGAGATAAGCCTTGCGAACACAAGCTAATGATTGTGGCAGATCAGTGAGCGCGGCACCGCTCTAACGCAGCACGACGGCCATGACTATCAGCCGGCGGTGCAGCCCTGGCGGCAGCGTCATTAACCAACCCACCCCGGCGGCACACGTCCGCATCCCAAACAGGCGCCCTCCATACGTCGGATGATGACGTATTAAATGGATTAGCTGGAATCTGAGATGGCATCGTTGTCTTTACCATACATGAACATCTAAGGCTATTTCTCTAAATGTTTCAGCTGTATTTCGGGGGGGGGGGGAGCTTGGGTCAGTACTTAGAGCTGACTGGAGATGCTCCATGCTCACGGCGGAGATGACCGAGATCGACAGCAGACTGTCTCTACATTTTCCATCTCCCATCTTGGATCACAACCGAATTCAGTGCCAAAGGCAGGTGCAGATTCACCAGGATGGAAGGTCAACCCCAGCTAAGGGCTGCACTGCATCAACGCCTCCCCCCCCCCCCACCTCCAAAATTTCTCCTATTTTCTGGATTTAATAACAGTAATCTGGCTGCCGGTGTCTTAAAGGGAGAGCCTGTGTGTGATTTCAAAAGCCGCTACATCTAGAAGTGTGAAAGGCGACGATGTCGTCTTCGGCCCCAGGGGCCGTCCCGGCCAGACGGCAGCGGCCCCATCGCCTACCCGCATCCCCGTGGCGCTCCGCTTCGCCTCCGCTTTCAGCCTCGTCGCACGTAGAGCCGATTTCGACTTCTTGTAATCTTGTCTTCCTGAAAGACATAAGCAGAACAATCCTGCAGATCGGACAGTGCTCCAATCCTCCAGAAAACATCCCCGCTACAGATTGTGGGGTGTGTAGGGCCCCATTGGGCATCACCACCTGAACCGCTATCCGACCCAGGAGCTGGCTGCTTTTCTGTAGACGGCACATAATCTGGTCCTCCATCCTCGATGCGTCCCAGTTAGTCATCGGTTTAATAACCAAGGCCTGAAGTGTCTGTCACACATGAAGTGACAGGCGACTCGTGTCGAGTCTAATAGGCCGTCTAGTTTACAGCAAACACCTGTGCAGGTAGCTTGTAAGCAGAACCACTCACTCTGTTCCAAATTACAGGGGAAGGATTAGGTGTATGTCTCACTTTCCAACTTTTCAAGATCGTGCTGAGGTGCAGAAACAGAGCCAGCCATCTGTTCCGAAATTAATACTTAATTCTCACCAAAACAAACCCATTAATCAGCGTATATGAATGAATTGTTAATAAAGTTTGCTTCAATGTTTCATTTATAGGTAGCATCATTTTCAAACCACTGTTGCTTTCCTGGGTATTTGTAGGTCTGTCACCTTCACTCAGATGATGTTCAGTTCTAAAAAAAAACTTTTTTTTTTTTCCTCGGTGTTGCGGATCATTCCTGCGATTATTCTCCTCGTTACGGAGAAAGCCAAGCACCCATGCGACTCAAAAAAAGGAAACGGACACTTCTGAAGCGGACTGTAGGGTACAGAGAGGAGACTCACCAATCTGCTTACGGTACTGATCCACAGGTAAAGTGGCAGCAGCAGCGTCTTTCCTCCCCATCGTTTGATTTTCTGTGCAAAATAAAACAGCTAAGTAAGTATTATACAGTATATGAGTATTACACAGTCATACAAAGGAAGTGAGGCCTTTGATTTCTGTAAAATATTTTTACATGGTGCATGGCTAGGGCTATGAATACTCTTCTGTGCACTTTCGTTCCGCTTTATGCAATGGTAAGCGGCCCAGAATTTCTGCTTTTACAATTAAATTTTACACTGCACCTGGATCTTTAAGAAGCTTCATCGTGAACTGTATTTCGTGTTAAACTTGCATACAAAATACTCAAACCTTTTCTTACATGAACCTACAAGGAAACATGCTAGTCTATAGTGACCCACCATGCCCACTGCTCCGGCTAAATGCACTGTTTAGCACAACAGTCACGTTCATTCCATATACAATGCACGGGCCTTTTACTATGATTACTATGGCAACTGTGCAAAAAAAAGTGCAAATGAAAAAGGAAGAAGATACTGTGAGCCTTTCCTTGGATACTAGAATTACTGAAATTAAGAATAGTGATCTTGCCTAAAGAAAAATATAACGACATACAAATAAAAATACACAAACTAAATCAAGGCAGGGCATTGCAATTCACTGTCACGTGATGTGCAGTTTGAACATCCACAATAAAATGGTCTTAGCGCATGTCATTAATCCCAGAAGAGCCGATAATGTCAGATATGATGATAAAGAGCAAATGTGATCAAGGCAAGCATCCTCAAATTAGGGAAATTGGCTCCAGGCAGAGTCATGTCTGCTTTGCGCACATTTCTTTTTTAAATTGAGATTGTGTCTAGAGTTGCTTTCACTTCCATGCAGTGTGCTTGAAATTAGGCCTGAAACGTTTCAATGAGCATGTTTTCCGCATACTGTCCTCGTGTAATTTGCAGGCTCAAAGTCCGGAGTGCGATCTGAGGAAGGAGCGCAGAGAACGAGACCCGCAGCAGGCGCCGGGGTTCGTACAGCGGCACAGAGTACCCGCCTGAATCACTGCGCCCATAGTCAACAACCGCACGCTTTTTAGAATGCTGCATACTTAACCAGGCAAAACACAGGCAAAACACAGGCAAAACACAAGCAATCCCCCCGACACGTACTCCGCGGTAGGCGATCACCCGACTTCAGGTCCGAACAGCTCCACTCCCCCAAAAATGCCAACGCATCGCGGACGTGTTCAGCTTCCGGGTAGATGACTGTGGATCTTGCGACTGACGAGCTAAGTAACCAATCACCGCTGGACATGTGCCCTGACAGCCAATGACAGACGACCAAGAGGCGGGGATAAACGCCTATGCGACCCAATTGTTTGTTCCTCTTTTACCCTTAATGAACACGCCCATTTTCACCTGGACATTTCTTTGCACTGGAACACAATTTTGCCAGTTCCCGTAGAAACAGCAATACACGTATATCTCGCAGTCACATTCCCCGTTACTGTTCTGGTCGAGTTCCGTGATCCTTTTCCTGGTTTTCCCGGCTGGTTCCGCCGCCCAAAGACCTAGCCTCAGCCAGTCTTTGCCTTACCGGCCCCTCATTTATCGCATAGCGTCGATAACCAAGCTCATTTTGGTACATTCTCGGCCAAATGTGGTAATCGATAACTGACTGTTTGCAGTTCAGTCACTGTCCTCGACATCGACATTTACCACTGACTAAATGTTATACCTAACAATGTTTAAGGTTATGTATAGTTTTCGCATAGGCGCAAGATTTTATAGGTATAATAGCTTTATTTTTCTGAACTAATGAAGATGTATTATGGTATGACATTGCTGGCGGACAGCCTTTCTGAAGGTGCGCCGTTGTTACGTTGTGTGTTTTCAGTGTCACATTGCTGGCTCCACTACCACAGTTATGTCTTCTCATCGTCATCCATCCATCCATCCATTTTCCAACCCGCTTATCCTGTTCAGGGTGGCGGGGGGTCCGGAGTTCTCATCGTCATTATTAAAGCAATTGCACAGGCCATTGAAATATCCCTGTCTGGCTTCTCTCACATTCTCATAACAATTACCTTATGTGGGGGGAAAAAAATCGATAGCTTGCATCTTATACAACTTTGCATGTCTCTCTATTCATTCAGGTCAAAGATGTTGAAAACCAACAGGCATAATCCATCTTTCATATCATCGTAATTAATATTTCTCTATCATTTCCTCATGGCTGTCATTGTATCTTGCACCATAACTCTCAGTCGCATTGGTAGTCAGACCACTTCCTTTCCTTACCTTACCCTAACCCTTATATCTTCAGTAGATTTCTTATGCCCGTGAAATTTTTAACTGCTGACACCTTTTGCTCTCTGTTTATCTTCGTAAATGTATAAAAAGTCAATTCCATGAATAATTTAATAAATTGTTTTGCAATAGTTATGGGCTGATAATGGCCTAAAGCCTGCATGTGAAATACGATCAGACAAGTCAGACGTGAGTATTAATGAGTATTATGGAGAATTCAAGTATGCCTGGGGCCTCTGCTCGGCCATGAAGACGTGCAGGGGTTAGCTCCTTTATGAAAGATTCTCAGGTGCAGGGCAGGCAATCACTGAATTCATTGCTTTGGAACTTGGGACTACAGGATTCAGATGAAAAGTGCAGAAATATGGGGAGACCGTGCACAGTTTTTCATATATTCATCAGACTATTGACTCCAGCAACCATTTTGAACACAGCAGTCGCAGATGTTGTCAGTCAGTCAAGTAAGGAGGCATTTAACATCAGCTTTTGTCCTGCCACAACCTCACCACCTTCACTCAGATCTTACCAGACGCCTCAGTCTGCATTTAATTTCAGTGTTGTAGTCAAGGAGATGTAATGCTGAATGGTAGGAACACCATGGTCTTCACTTGGTACCAATCAGTTGCGTAGCTGTCAGTTGATTTGTCATTATTATAGAGACACTTATTGGGATCCTTTGATTAAATTCCCTGACCCGCTTCCAGAAGTGCCACAATAATTGTAGAGATCTAAGAATTAATGTGCTAATGTCATGGTACAGGTCATTCATTCCCGTCACAGACAGTCTTATGGGCCCGGGGGCACCGTGCGAGTGTGATGTCATTGCTCGGCTTTGCCATGGAGATAAACATCTCATCGCCAGCAACAAAAGAGTGCAGTTCCAGAGTGCAGTTAACTTATTTTTTTTTCTCCACACTGAATAGCAGTAATTTACATTTCTTTTGTTTACTGTGTTGAATTTTGTTTCTGTAATTGCATACAGTCTTATTGCTGCCTGGGGCATCCTGTGGATTATATTGCGTCTTTGCTACTGCTTGTAACTTATTGAAGTTTAAAATGATTTTCTTGCCTCCCAGGGCAGCTGATTTGCAGGTTGCACAGCAGTAACTAATAGATGTAATCTGCTTATAATATGCTCATATAATGCGTTATTTACTCTGCTGAAGACATCAGTATTGAGCACTTTAACACTCCTTCTGGTGTTAGGGCTTGTTCCCTGTGACATTCGCACTGTAAAAATCACGTCAGATAGACTGCAGTGTGAGAAGGAAGTGGACAGACTTGGATGCATGCCGCAGTTATGCTGCATCATCCTAACTGATGACGTGGCTTCCTTTCTCAGTAGGTTGTTCTGGAGCTATTTTAAGGCTGGTCATTTTCCCACTGAATGTCTGACCTAATAAGTCACTGTTGGTGTGAGTGTTGACTTAACAGTGCAGGGAGGGGGGGGCTTTGATATCACACTCGTGTTTGTGCCTGGAATGCACCCCCACACTAATGGGCCTCAGGGGA
>JAODKL010000047.1:4483151-4497351 GCA_026780765.1 Petrocephalus schoutedeni
GGAGATATATCACAAGAGAACATGGGCGATCATGAGGATATATAACATAACAGAACATGAGAAATCATGAGGAGATATATCACAAGAGAACATGGGTGATCATGAAGACATATAACTCATGATAACATGGGAGGTCATGAGAAGATATATTAAAACCACAAACAAAATCAGCAGCTGCTCTTATTCCAAGTTCTAAAGTCTCATAAACGCCTCTGGCAGGAAGCCAGCAAGCTGGGACAATAATGACTTGCTCTAAGCCATAGCTAATCCACTCACATTACGGAATCACACTGGGATTGTCCATTCTTTACAGCCCTCGCCTTCCCATCTGTCAGTGTTACCATATGCCAGCCGGAGAGAAGTTTACAGCCTCATGCTGGTCCCCTTCCATGAGACCCTTCCACAGCTCTGCTCCAGCACTGTTAGCTCAAAGCTACTGTGAAAACAGCCCCATTACTGGGCTCTTAGGTGCTGTTCAAACCATGGGCTCAGGAAGGACATCAAAGCCATACATCAGAGCTGCCCGGCTGAAGGTCGCCTCTCTGCCAGAGAACCAGTGGCCATTAGCTGACCTATGCATCA
The DNA here is from genome assembly GCA_026780765.1 of Petrocephalus schoutedeni. Classification (NCBI taxonomy): domain Eukaryota; kingdom Metazoa; phylum Chordata; class Actinopteri; order Osteoglossiformes; family Mormyridae; genus Petrocephalus; species Petrocephalus schoutedeni. The sequence continues at coordinate 4,483,734 of JAODKL010000047.1, forward strand.
CAATCACTGCCATCATTATACTAACTAGGCTGTATGGACAGTTTTCTAAGCACAGAAAAATAACATGACGTGTGTGTGGTACTGATACTTAGAGGCGTCTTGGCTCGGCCCTCTCGCCAGGCTCCGAGCGTGTGGGCTTCTTCCTACGTCCACACAGACTTATCCTGGATACTCCCGTTTCCACTTCGAAATCGTGCGGCCGGATGAATTTTCTGTAAACTGCAAGTGATCTCATGCATATGTCTGCACTAGACGGACCAGCCGCCCAAGCCGAGGCCTGCCTCATGCCCTGGGTATCCTGTCAGTGGCTCCGTGCTGCCCTCTACGGTACTGGGTAACTGGTTATGAATGTCAGATGAATAATCGTGATCTTCTTCTAGGGTTGCCACCATCAATGTGAAGAAATGAGTAACGCCAGCCTCCCCTCAAGGGGGATTCTGTTATTTTTGGGGAAAATGATACATGCAGTTTGAAATGCTTCATCGCAAGGCAAAATAACAAAAGGAAGCACTATGAATTACACAAGCAATTAGATATTAACAAACAGAAACATAAGCGTAACGTTGTGTCCATCCCAAGCTCATGGAAATAATTAGTGAATCTTTGAAAAACAATGTGTACAAAAATATGGGACAAATCAAGTTTCTCATCACTTCAGTACTGGACACAGCATTTTATCTTCCAGTACAGGATTATCCTATATTGTACGGGATGACTGGCAGCCCTATCCGGGCTAGTGAGTGTCACAGTGCAAATGGATATCTGATATGTCTAATATAAAATCACTAGTCAGAGGTAACAACTGTAAGGATTAGAGGGATTAGTGGTCTTCATCCAGATGCCTGTACAGACCACAGCAGTCAGCCACTGGGTCCAGTTCAGGTCGCCTCCACAGAAGCCCCACTCGCTCCCTCTCTCTCCCTCACCCCCCTCCCTCCCTGTCTCTCTGACTCTCTCTCTCTCTGTCTCTCTCCATATGCCCATAATCCCCAGACTGTAACACTCACAGCTGCTTCTTAATCACCTTCTTACTGTCTTTTCAGACCAGTTGAGTGGAGCAGCAGGAAGCAGGTGAGGGGGGGGCCCACTTCGCCCCCGTGTTGCCATGACTCTGGCCGCACAGGCCCCTCCGCGGCTGGCCGGCAGCTTGACCCGATCTCCACTGGAGGGCAGCATTAAGGGCCCGCCAGCTCCTGGGAGACCCGCGAACCGAATGAGACGGCGTCACCAGCGATGGGCCTTTGCAGAGAGTGAAACCAACCACTTCGTGCCTTTCGCTGTAAAAGCCGGCGATGCTGATGAATTTAACTGAATTTAACTCCCGCAGACTGCTGTGCTGTGAGAGTGACCTCTGTCCTCTGTCCTTTCATGCTGCCTCGTGGGGTTGGCGGCTGGTGGTGAGCCCGAAAAGCCTCAGGACATTAAGCGTGTCCCTATACATCAGCCTTTCTTGGCGGGGAGACAAAGACATTACCGCCTAACAAGGCAAGCGAAGATGTGTCATAACATCCAGGAAACCAGCCTGTTGGGAAAGCCTCTTAAAAACAAGGGGACAGAAGTGGATAGTTCAGGTCCTGGAAGTAAAAGGCCACACCAAGATTTTGTTTCAACCAACCAGTTGACCATAAAGAGTCACAGTCACAGAGGACTCAGCTGGTTGGTTGAAACAAAATCCTGGTCTGGATTTTTACTTTCTGGCCCTGAGCTAGCCACCTCTGCAAGTGAAGGTCCCCCAATGATCTAGTTGGGTTTCTTATGCCTTAAAATAAGACACTTTTCTAATCAGAGGTGTGAGTTTCAGGTCCAGAAAGTAAAAATCAAGACCAAGATTCTGTTTCAATCAGCTAGTTAAGTACTCTGTGACTGTGACTCTTTATGCTTAACTGGTTGGTTGAAACAAAATCTTCGTCTGGAGTTCTGGACCAGATATTTACACCTCTGCTTCTAATGGAACATAAACTCAGCTAGTATGCGGTAGCAGATTTAAAACAAGAGGATTAAGCAGAAATCATTAACATATAACTGGAGAGGATACAAGCTTTCCCAGACCCCTGAAAAACAGTTTAATAATATGGTGGTGTACAAGTGTAACCCTTGTTGTGACACATACTGCAGTTCTAAGCCTGTCTTCTGATCCAGTGAGCCACCAAGAGGCGGGGCACAGCTGAATCCCCAGGCTTCTAATTGGTGGAGAAGCTGTCTTGTTTCGCTTATTAGCGGCTTTAGCCAATTAAGAGCCTTTGTATGGCATTTGCGCATTGGGTTGCCCTGCCTGCCAGCTGAATGTGGAGTTCAAAGGTCAAACTGTGTCAGGTTTATTGCCGAGAGGTAATGCTAACAACCTCTTCCAGCCTCTCCCCTCTGGTGGAGGCTCAGAGCCATCAAAGCCAAAACCACTGCAGTGTCCCCCACCAACAGTGACTGCTCTGCACACAGCAGACACTTTGCACTTGATACTAAATCTCTTCCTAGTATCACCCCCGTCGTGATATTCTCATGAAATCTTTAAATGAGTAACTGATTTTGAAAAACATAAAGGCAAATATATGTGTATTGGAACGTTATATTTACTTATTAATGTCAAAACTGAACTGCTTGGTTTTCAGGGCAAATTCTGGCACAAATGCAGTAGGGCTTGTCGGGCCATACCCGTCCTTTACGAAATAACAGGGTGGACGGCACTGCAGGGACGCGGTGTTGCCGGGCTGTCAGGAGTCGAGGGAGCGCTTGTACCAGAGAGCCTGGGCTGGGTCTGAGTGACAGTGAGAGACAAACCCGGCAAACCTCCAGCAGCCACCCCGGCCGCGGCTCCTCAGTCTGGCAGGAGGAACTGGTCTCTGAGCCGCGCTTCACGCGTGAGCTCATTAGCCTAGCAATGCAGGCGCATTCTGGGAAAACAACCTCAGCCGGATAAATAATGCAGGTAGCTGTGGGCTGTCTCCAGAAGCCCCCCCCCCCCCACCCCAAAGAGGCTGGCGGGCCCCGTCCCTCTGGGACATTCCAGGAGAAATGAATGATTCATGAGTGACTCGTGACATCCGAGCGCCTGTTCTACTGACTCTGCCGTCACGCGTCCGGCTCAAACCGCTGTAAGACAGAGTCCCGCGCGCGCCGTGCGGTGGGCCTGGCCGCGACAGCTGAACTGGACCCGCGGCAACCAATGACAGAGGCTGTCGCAATGGCAGGAAGTTACCCTGTGGCGATAGTGCCAGCGAAGGGCCGTGTCATGGCGCGAGCTGCCATCGCCTTCACTGCACGGCGGGCACGGGCAGTCACAGCGTCTCTGCAGCACTAAGCTCCACTTACAGTGACGCTGGCCATCTGCCACCGGGCAGCGGACTCTCAGACAGGCGTCCGGCGCGGACGGGGGCTCAGCCTGAAACGGAGTCGCACCCCAGCGGCCGTCGCGGAGAAGGGAAACTCGCAGGGTAGGGTCCAGGTGTGGAGTTCATTTTCCAAAAGTCAAATTCGGGGGTCAAAAGCAAAAAAAAAATGTCAAATCGGGTGCAAGCGGATTACGGGGGACAGAAGCCGGGAAGCGAGCAAAAGACAGGGAAAGCCGCAATAGGAGGCTAGTGGTCCGCCCACTTCCTGAAAACGAGAGGCGAGACGCTGCACAGAAGCGTGTCTCCAGGGGATTTAAATAAACGCGCGTAATAGGGAACACGTGAGTGTATCGTAGGCTATTTATTACAGCTTTTCTCGATTGCTTTGGCACATTTCATGAAACGTACGTAACATTCTCACAACTGCGAGAGCGTTTCTCAAAGCAATTCATTCACAGAGCACGACGGTAAAGTTAAGCTGCAAAAGGCCGCAACTCACCCAAAACAATCAACTCGTTTCTCCCGAGCAAATAATTCTACCAATGAATTAGTCAGTGCCACAAAAATGAAAAGCAAACTGCATCGTTTTAGCAACGAGAGTCAAAACGCTTTGATATATTGCCAAAATGTCAGTGCAAGTACGAGCTCCACCACTCGGAATGATAGTCGGTTCCCACTTTCTCATTGTCACGGTCTCCTTTAGCAAACCGATACCTTTTTCATGTCAGAGACAACAGTTTCAGCATTGCAAGGCTCTACGTTACAGTACACAAAGTTTGCCGGAAAGCACTTGCATGCATTTTTCATATCTCAAGACAGCATAATAGCAAGCAAAAACAGCAAAATGGCAATACAAGAACAACTAAATTGCAATAAAATCAGGTACTGTGAGAGCAAAAAATGCAACAATCTCATATCATTGCAATTTTTGGAATATATATTTTAAATCTTTTTGAAAGCTTGGCCAACTGTTTTTCATATGGTGGCTTACATGATGATTACTTGCACCACGTTTTTGGTATAAAAATTATTAAAATGGGAAGCTACATAATTCATTTTGCCCAACAAGACTACAGCTACTGAAAATTGTGCCAAATGAAGACCAGACCATTTTCATATACGCACCGAAACGTTTGGAGATTTGTGGGAAATGCTGTGCACAAGCGGCATTATGGTGTGGGGATTACACTTGGTGTTTTGCAACTGTTAATTGGCATTTGAGGAATGTGCCAAATCAATCGAGAAAAACTGTAGTACGCAGGTGAGGTTGATTGTTCGTGATTCCCCGGTGGAGGATCTGAGGTTTAAGAAGGCGTGACACTGCCTTTCGCGGGAGGTGTGGAAACGCCACGCTCCAACGGTGCCATGCATTAACCCTGGAAGATGAGCGCATTCCACCAGCAAATGGGAGGCCAAGAGGGCCGCACCGAAGGGACCAGCCAAAAAAGGGCTTCGGGTTTTTTCATTAACTTCAAATCGTCACTTCAAATCCGCCATCATGTTTCCTACACAATTTTAAAAGTCCTTCCGCTTTGTGCTCAGGTTGACGTGCCTGAGTGTGGAGATGTCGTAGATCTTCCCCCTGAGCTGTGGAAGTGGCCATGATAGCAGCCAGAGAGGAATGTCCCGACGAATGAAATAAAATTGCTTCTAATCACAGGCCTAACGTACAGAGCCAGACTCTGCCCCCCTACATTGATTCTTGGCCAAATGGCCGAGAAGAGCTGTAGGTCTGGCTGGCCTGGTGGCTGCTGTTCCCTGTGCCGAGTCAGACCTTGGGCGAAGATCCACAGGCCACACGACTCTGCTTCCCCCTCAGTCCTCTTCCCTATTGGGCTGTCGGAGCACTGCTTGCAAATTCTCACAAATATTTTTCTTGCTGTGTACAATTTGTACATAACCATGAAACCAGCATAAATATTCATGGGGTTTATTCCGCATCGACTTTTTCTAATCAAATACTTCCAGCAGGGTCCATGAGTCTCATTGTGAAGCCTGTAATTAAAACTACAGCATGCATGTAGGAGGGAAAACAAACTCCGGTGTGACCTTCAGGGGCTGCTGGATATTGTATGGCGTGCACTGTATGACACCTCATAGTGTCATAGAGTGCTATAGTGCATGATAGTGCGTATCATACATAATAGTGTAGTAATGCATGGTCAGATGTGTGTGCATGAAAATGTGTGAGAGCGCGTGATAGTGTGTGGTAGTGTGTGGTAATGTGTGATAGTGCATGAAAATGTGTGAGAGCACATGTTGGTGTGTGACCTCGTGTAAGACTTGAAGGGGGAGTCAAAACATCACCATGTGTGAGTGTGAGCGAGTGTATACATGTGTCTTTGTGCAAGTGTAAGCATGTGTAGGTGTGTGTGTTTATGTCTGTATGCCAGATTACACAATATGTGTATATATCACAGTATATATTCTGCTTTGAGAAAATGACTTTTCATTTCAAAGCACTGCTATAAAGGAAGACACTTGATTGTATTGAGTGTTTTTACGTCTGATATGCGTAGACATGTGTGTCTCGATGCTGCAGTATTACGCTTCCATCGATTTAATGAAAAAATTGTTGCTAATTAGGATGCAAATATATGCACACGACTCCTTGAGAAATCCAATCAGGCTGTCACCTCATCAGGGGGTGTGATTATGAAGTCTTTATGAAGTCTCCATGTGAAAGGGGATCTATCCACAGACGAGCACAGACTGTCACGTGACCAAATGGACAACCGCAGTTGTATTAAAGCATTTTTAATGTATACGTGGGCATTTTGGAGGTGAACTTATTACGATTATGGAGCAAGGTGAACAACCTTATATGTTTGCATACATAAGCACCTCTAAATTTGCGGATATTCACACATACTGGATGCTAATGCTGGCTTCAAATACTGCAAAGTTAAAAACAAAAAATAAGTGAGTAGGTATCTCACAGTTTTGCATAATTTTCCATATGTCAGCTTCCATTACAGTTATAAAATGCCCGTATTTAGTATTAAATCCTCCAAGCCCTGACCATTTCCACATAATTATTAGTCCATACTGATCGCATTTTAACATTTAATGTTAAAAATAACACTGTGAGTAGAACACTATACAGCCACAATATGGTAAACAGTGATGGCGAGAGTCACAGAGCCACAAGGGATTGTCTCTCCACTTCCCTGTCAGCCACACTCTGCAGCCACAATGCCGTCAGGCTGTCACAATGGAAAGGCACACTGTAGACTCCAGCTTTTGTTGGCGAGAAAGGTTAGGGAGATGGAGATCTAAGCCACGCGACATGGAGAGAAAGGGGAGGGCGTGAAGCCTGACTGCAGCCACCGAGGCAGCCCACTTCGCAGACGTCTGCTTCAGCGAAACCCCCCAAACTCCCGGGCGGCGGAGAGCTCCGGCTTTGTGTCTGCAGCCAAACGTCGGGCTGCTGCGAGGGGCAAATCGGTAACTTGGTGCATCCTGAGTCCCGGTGGCTTAAATAAGGAAGCCTTTCATCTGCTGTCCGATTACACCAAAACTGCTTTTAATTACAGTAATGCAAATTGCGTGTGTGAGTTTCCCACCCTTGGTACCACTGGCAGACTACCTTGTCCAGAGAAGACAACGTGTGTGAATATGCAAGCTGGGGAAATCAATGACAAGGCCTGAATGCAGAATGCAGGACTGTACATTCATTTATCAAAACCAAATGAACATGCTTACATTTGTTGCATCAGAATCCATTTTAAATCTGGGCTTTGTTTTTAGCCCTGATATATCTGAGCTGGTATGCCAAATGCTTCTATAAAAGTCGTGCTAGAACTCCCCCTAGTGGACGCTTATTCACCACATGGTGCGATTGGGGTGTGTGGGCACACTGTTACCAAGCAGCAAATCAAAGCCAAGGGTAGACCTGTATAGAACGTGTCTCTTGGCATTCGGCTCCAAACTAGAGAATCCATTAGGTCTTGTTAAAGGTTGGCCAACTGAAACCAAGACTGGTATAATGTTCACAAAGATGGTGTAAGGTGCCATTGGCGTCCGTCTTCTCCTTGAACTCCTTAAATGGGTTTGTATAAAGGAGTCCAAACGTGCGTAATATAAGGCTTTGTATGTTATCCTCCGCCTCAGTCTGCTTTCCAGTACCTGAAGAACCACACCAAGTCCAAGCCCACCAAGCTCCATCAGACCAGCTCAGGCCGACTTCCCCATGGCCAAGCCCTCACTCCTCACACAAGAAAACATTCTTCTCTCTGCTGCCTTTTTTGGCTGCTTTCCACTTTCTGACTGAACGAAGATAAAAGAGGATTTCTCAGTGTGCAGCCACCTACAGGCATGCAGCAACATAAAGCTCATCTACATAGAGTCCTCTCAGCTTTCCTCCCAAAAGGTCGCCTTGCATAACAAGCAATAGGAGCAAAAACATCCTTGGATTAACGTTGGTATCATCTCACAACATTATAAAGGCCATGTCAGTGGAAGATTGTTTCTTTCAGACCATATCGCTGACATTCACTGACCTTCCTTAGGATAGTGCTTCTCAGACTGTTTCTCTAAAGAGCCCTCAGTAAACGTCTTGCCGACCCCACGATAAATTACACTGAGTGAGGGGGCAGGCCCAGATGCCAAGTTTTGCTCTGCATTTGGCAATGCTAAAATTTGTCAAGTGGGATGGGTACTGACGGAGGTAAGAACCACTGACTTTGGGTGCTGTCTCAGTCCAGATAGCTATACCTGTGGCTTTTCCTGTCTGAGCACTATCCAGAAAATGTTTCTCGTCAATATGATTCGGGATGCTTTGCCCATCCCTGACCGTGATGCCTGATTAGTACCACTCTGCATGTTTCACTCGCCTCGGATCTGTATGGCTCGTCCGGTTTTCCAGTCGCCTCTCATCTCATATGTATGGCTCAAGATGTGTTGCTTGTGTTTGATCCGCATGTAATGTCTACTATTCCGTCTTTTGATCACCGACAATTATTTTATTTATCTAGATGTTTAACTGGAAGAGTAACCTGTGTACTTGGCTGGAGAAATGCAGGCATTTCAACACAACTGCCGACCCTTCTTCTTATCTTCTGACCACAATTGCAGGTCCTCCACCTATCTGCAGACCGGCACGAAGACGAGCAGCCAGCAGCAAGATCCTCGCCAAGTCCAAGCCCAAGCGGGCTTTGTAAAGGCAGCCTCCCAATGCCTTTGTTGGATGCCTGACGTCTCCTATATCGTGTCATTACTCTTTCACGAGGGCTGCTCTCATTATGAAACCATATGTTCGGTAATCACAAAAGCTGTGAGTACCGTCCTTATATGCTGCTAAATTATGAAACATGGAGGCGAGGCCTGGCTCTGATATGGCAGCTAGCCCAGCCGAGTTTCCCGTCCTCATCCCCGCGGCCCTCCAAAGTGACACCCGGCAACTTCAAACACCTCGCACGTGCATTTAGTGTAATGAACAATGCTTTAATTGAGAGATCCTAATTACCCAATTTAAAGATAATTAATATGAGGCTAATTAGCATATGCAAATTGGATGCTGTATAATTGAGCGTCTCTGTTTCGAATTAGCTAGCTTTAGGAGGAATCGGCGTGCGAAAGGTGCAAAGCCGCCGCTGCTTCTGACGTCCCTCAATCGCCGCTGATGGTTCCCGTAAGGAGACCGCATCCTTACAGATGTGTCCCGTGGGGCCATGATTCAAAACCCCATGTCGGGTCCCTGCCATTTTTTTAGACGCAAGAAATCATTTCATTCCATTTGCCAGGGGCCTTGACACTATAAGATAATTAATAAAAGCAATTTTCATGCAAGCCCACGTACACATAACTCCCTTTGTCATGTGTGAAATAACAGTTGGGTTCCCGGAATTATATAATAATGTACTGTTACTGTTGAAATATATTGAACAATGCAGTACGTGCTGGCTAATCGTGGTAAGTATCACAGTTAAATAAAAAGGCTGGACATTGTCCCCAATGTCCTACTGTCCCCATGTCACTTAAAGCTCCAGGGGCTCCGTATGATAGTCCAGGTAGCCTGGCCCACCCCCAGACATTGTCGCGTCTGTGCTGAGAGCGACCGCACCAGTCCGCAGCCCACGCCTTGTCAGCGGCCGTCTTTCCTGCCGATTTCCCCTCTCCGGGTCTCTCTGCCGACCCCCCGCTGACAGCTGTGCCCTGGTTACGGCACTCGCCATATGGCCTGCCCCAGCACACCCCTGTGCCCTAATATCCGCAGCTGCTGTGCCCACGCGACGTGCTGCCTGTCTCTCCGGGCACGCCGGCCCATTCGCCCTCTCTCTCACTCTCCACCAGCTCGCTGCCTCCGAGCAGTGCAAGTCGCTTCGCTGAGGGATCACGTGAGGCTGAGGGATCTTGTCAGGCTGAAGGATCACGTGAGGCTGAGGGATCATGTCAGGCTGAGGGATCTCGTCAGGCTAAGGGATCGCGTCAGGCTAAGGGATCACGTCATACTGAGGGATCGCGTCAGGCTGAGGGATCACGTCAGGCTGAGGGATCTCGTCAGGCTGAGGGATCACGTCAGGCTGGGGGATCACGTCATGCTGAGGGATCGCGTCAGGCTGAGGGATCATGTCAGGCTGAGGGATCTCGTCAGGCTGAGGGATCACGTCAGGCTGGGGATCTCGTCAGGCTGAGGGATCACATCAGGCTGGGGATTGTGACTCTCCCAGGCTCTCAGAAAGCGAGAGGCTCTCACTCTGAAGCTTTAAATGAGGACAAGGCCGCACTTACTGACACAAACAGCCCATCAGCCCGTCAGCTCGTCCTCTAAGGCAAGGAGGCGGAACACAACAGAAGAGATGCAACGATGTAAGAAAAGAGCTGCACCCTAACCCTAACTCTATCGCAGAGATGAAACCTTCATTCATATGAGCTGTATTCACACAATAGTCAGTAAGACTAATTTACATGAAGCCAAACTCATCAGGAAGACCTTGGACCCACCAAAACTGTCAACATTAAGGACAATTCTGGCCACCTGCACCAGGGGGCGCTATCTTGGAGAACCTTTACTTCCTTCCATGACTGTGTGTTAAGAATTGCTGCTGGGGGTCCTTCCTACTTGCTGCCACAAGGCACTACAGCGCCCCCTGCTGACGCACCAGCCCCCGCCCAGAGGCACAACACATCAGTACAGCATTTAAAAACTGATAATGACACCCTACACGATTATGTACATGACATGCACACCCCCTTTTCATTTATATTTCTTAATTTATGTATTTATTCATGTCGGTTGTGGCCTTTATCTTATTATCCACATGTGGTGCCTGAAGTCGTAAACGGTACCAGTCAAACGACATGGGGGGGGGGGGGCTGCCCAGTGCTTGATGACAGGTGCCGAAAGCTACAGGAGCCGCGCAGCTAAAAGCTAACGCGGCCGGCTATGCGGCGCTGTCAGGGGCCGTCACAGCGGATTACGGCAGGGCCCGGCGTGCAGAGACGGGGGGGGGCAGACAGGCGCAGTCAGAAGAAGGGCCCGATCCACTGGCCTGAAGACGAGACAGAAACGAACGAAACTGTCGCGATCTCTGCTGTTCAGCCAGTGTCAGCTTCTCGTAGTAAATGACAAAAGACTGCATGGATTCTGGACTCAAACAGCAAGCGGCTGTAAGCTCGATTAACTCTATTCACACAATGATATCATTCAAAAGTATTTCATTGCTTATCTCAGCTTTATTTATTTGTGAATTGAAAGTTGACAGATTTCCTTCTGGAAATCACCCACGACCCCCAGCTCACCTCCTCCTTGCCCTGACAGAGAAGAGAAACACCATTTGTTTCTTTTTTTATTCTACAGCTTTTCATTCACAATGCTAAAATTGTAAATCAGACATTAAAATATTAAGATCCTAATTTATTTATATTTTCGTATATAGATGTAAATGTTCACAGCAAGAATGAGTAACATGGTTTTTATTAAATGTCTGCCGTTATTTTTAACTCATACAGGATGACCAATCAAATAACTAAATTTGTGCCGAAGAAGTTCTATAAATCTATAATGGTTTAAAAATGTAATACTGTCTGAGTTTAATTTAATGTGTGAGTGGCTGCAGGAAAGTATTTACCAAAATGATAAAAATCTATACAAAATATACTGTAGATTATATACTAATAACTTCACTTGGGCATTTGTAGTGTTCTAATATAATATTTACTCAAAATAATATAATTAAGTAATAAATATTATTCTCAAACATTACAAATAAGGCCCTAAGCTCCCACTGTGTGTGGGTGTGTGTGTGTATGCATGTGTAGGTTTGTATTTACCAAGCTGTGAGGACCAAATCTCCCCACAATGTGGCCAAACCTGGTACTTCTTAGCCTGTGGGGACATTTTTCAGGTCCTCACAAAAATCTGTGAATACTATGAAAAAACTAAAAATGCTTCATGCGATTCGGGTTTTCCCCATAGAAATGAGTGGAGTCCCCACAATCATAGGGATACAAAAATGTGTGTGTAAGAGTGTGTGTGTGTGTGTAAGAGTGTGTGTGTGTGTGTGAACAGATTGCCTGTGAAAATGTACTCATCTGAGCTGCATCGTTCTCAGCAAACTGTCAAAATAATGAAAACCTGGTGAACCAGTGTAACAAAAATTTGCTTATAGGGAAAAACATCAGCAACATTGGAAGGGGGGGGGTGTCCACATTAAACTCCCCCAACCCCTCGTCAGCCAGCCCCTTGAAAACATGGCCGGAGCTTCGCACGCGTCTTACAGGATGTACGTGAAATCCTCACCTGAAATGACATATTAATGACTGGAGTTAACAGTAGCACACGCTCTTCCCGTGCTCACGTTAGAAGTGCTGATGAACATCATTATTTACGCTTGTCGCGTGAGGAGAGTTCACACCATCCCGCAGACGCTGGCGTCGGCTGCTGTATCTGCACTTTGTGGGGTTCCGCTGCTCAGTGGGGACCCGGCTGGGCCGCGTTACATGCCGAGAAACAAATACGCTGCATTTCCAGTATTAACGCCATTGTTTCGGCGTCAACGTGGAGAAGCTGGACTCAGCACCTCACCTGCAGATGAGCCAGATAACACTCACTCACGTTCTGTCTTTATTAGCTAGAGTCTCAGCAATCTGTTATATCATTTAATTAGATTCCCTTTCTGGAAGAAGAAATATTTTAGTGTAAAAAATGAAAACAGAAAGCAATCGCTGAGGGAGCAGGGCTCTGGGTTTTTCTTTCCAGATAACCGCTATCAGTTTACTCGTGTGATACCACTATCCGCATTCCATTAAATGCCCACCGCATTTGTTATAGTCCTACAAATTTTTCAGCCCATTTAAATGTGATGTATTTAATTAGAGGCATTTAGAAGATTACCTATAATAACATTTGTCTAACGTTTATTTAATCTAGTTTCAGAAGACAGAAGAAGGATTGTAAAATCAATGATGGCTTCATAAAATGTGACTTTGTGTTTGATGGCCTGTTTGGGTGCCTGGGAGGTGTCCATATGAAGCAAGCAGAGAAATGTCCATTCAGGGACATGTCCATCTGAACCAGTCAGAGATGTGTCTGTTCTGGGAGGTCTCTCTGAACCGATCCAAAACCCTGTAAAACCCTGTAAAAGCCTGCTGAACAGAAGAGCGATTAAGGGCCCTACTAAACCTTATTCAATAATTAATTATTATTATCAAATGAAAAACATGGATCTTCTTTAGGCATGCCCTGAAAATATAAGGATTTCGTATGAAGAGAACAGGGATTACGATGCTGGTTATATAACCACTATTTGACTCTTGTTTCAAACTCACATAAATTTTAACCAGCTTCGGTTGATTTTCTATAATATTAAAAATTACAAATATTTTACTCAGACGTACAAATGTAGCCAGTAGAACAAAAAAACGCAGGACTGGGCTAGATGGAAACATAGGACGAGTACATTTTTGAATATTTAAATGATCTGACGCGTTAATTTACAGGAGACGGAGTTGTTGTTACAGGTCTAACGACCAAAGCGATGCTTCACCCCTAGGGCGGCTTAGGCTGACCTTGCAGTGAGGAGGCACACCTGGGGGTGGGGGCCGGGGGGCCGGGGGTTGTAGCGCCCCCCACCTCTGATCCTGTAATGACGCCACTATCTGGGGCACCGCGCGGCGTCCACGGCAGCTGCCTCCTCTCCCGGTGACCTTTCTGCGAGCAGCCTCTCGCCGTCTGACAGATGTGTCACCCTCATCATCTCAAAGAGGCTACTGGGGGGCATGGGTAACCCACAGCCACGGCTGGTCGCACACACACCCCCACGTCAGACCGAAGCGGGGGCAGAGAACCT
>JAODKL010000047.1:4508502-4519420 GCA_026780765.1 Petrocephalus schoutedeni
TCTTTGCATAGTGACTAAGGAAGATTTAATAAACACGCACACACTGAAGATTGGGAACCATAGGAGAGACTGCATTTAAGCCGTGAAATCTGAAAGGTGCTGTGCACACAGACGTTCCCCGCGCCTTTGTGTGTTTGCGGTGCGCACCGCTAGCGGGCGCGAGCGTCCGACTTCCGGTTTTCCCGGAAGGAAGTGGGACTGGCCCCCCGCGTCTCCATGGAGACGGCTCCATAGCTACCGCGCTACAGCTAGCCGGGCTAACCGGACAAACTACCCCCCTGCGCGGTTATGTTTCAGCCTCCGCATCTGTATTGTATATAAGAGCCATGAGTCGCACTCCTGACGCCAGAACCAGGTAATAGCATACTAATAGCGTGCTAGGCGGCTAACCGTGCAGCTAACGGCAGGGGCGATGTGGATAGCGGAGTCTGCTCCGTTAGCCTGCCGGCTAGCTGGCTAATGCCTCCTGAGAGAAAATGTAAACGTCAGATAAATGCTGTAGGTCATATTTACTCTCGAAAATATTCGTGTAATATACGAATGTCGTATATATACATCTTGCATGCAGTGGGCAGCCCTGTGTGGTGTGAAGTGACTGCGGTCACTTTTGGATCAGTGCTCAGTGAGTGTGTGTGTGTGTGTGTGTGTGTGTGTGTGTTCCGCATGACTGCAGGGATGGCCAGACGAGGCAGTTTCAGGAGAACATCACCAACGTGGAGAAGCACTTTGGGGAGCTTTGCCAGCTGTTCGCCGCTTATGTCCGCAAGACGGCCCGCCTGCGGGACAAGGCGGACCTGCTGGTCCGAGAGCTCAGCCTGTTTGCGGACACGGAGACCCCCAGTTTGAAGAGCGGCCTGAAACTGTTCGCAGATCAGCTTGCCAAAATTCAGGATTATCGCCAAGCAGAGGTACACATCAGTCCTGTACTCTTATTCTGACCAGAGCAACATGTTGAGGATTTTTTTAAGACATTTTTAAGACATGTTTTTGCACTTGTCTGTCTGTCTATGTATATGTGTAGTCCAGGGGAACGTAATTTTGTGCCACTGCATGTTATGTGACTGTATACAGATGGTGTGACAATAAAGCCCCTCTTGACTTAACATGAGATGCTTCTCCACCCCTGTGAAACACACCATGGTTAATGTGCTGATGTAAACATTTGTGAAGAATGTTTCTGTCTGCAGGTGGAACGACTGGAGGCGAAGGTGATAGAGCCTTTGAAGAGCTACGGGACGGTCGTAAAACTGAAGAGGGTAAGGAAAGCCTGCGCTCCAAGGTCGGCATTTTTGAGGCCGCCTCTGATAGCGTTAGCGCCCTGACTGATTTGTGCCCCGACAGGAAGATCTGAAAAACACGCAGAATGCCAGGAGCCGGGAGGCCAAGCAG
This sequence comes from Petrocephalus schoutedeni, assembly GCA_026780765.1. Taxonomy (NCBI): domain Eukaryota; kingdom Metazoa; phylum Chordata; class Actinopteri; order Osteoglossiformes; family Mormyridae; genus Petrocephalus; species Petrocephalus schoutedeni. The sequence continues at coordinate 4,509,892 of JAODKL010000047.1, forward strand.
ATGGAGCAGCTGGAGAGGATGAGGCAGAGGAGGCCCTCAGACAGACAGGTCATCGTATCCTTTGCCCAAGCTTCCCACGGCATGACACCTCAACACTCGCAGTCCTCAGCTGGATTCTTATTGATTCTGCGCTAACAATGCTCATGGGTACAAATCCCAGTGAGAACCCAAAAATTTTAACCATTCCGTCTTCTGTAAATCGCTTTCAATGGAAGAGAAGATAATTCTGATTTTAACTTTAACTGATTTTAGCAGTCTGTTGTCCTGTTTACACTTATAATGATAATATGTTTCTGAAATTGAAATTAAGGAAAACTGTGGCTCAGAGGTGGTTCCTTGACAGCGGTTCAGTCTCAGGTCAGTCCTGGAGGATGTAACTCATTTCAAACTGGTGATGTATTCGACTTTAAATTTGTCATGTGTAAGGGCTTCAGTGTTGCTCGGCAGTGGGGACCCTTTTGGGGGGTTAGGCTGATGACATTTAACTTTGCTGTTAAATTAGCATAAGATCCTGTTCTGGGAAAGCGCACCTGTCCGCAGAGTTGTTTGTCCGGAATTGGGGATTAAGATGGTGCTTGTGATTCGAGGCAGGCTGAAAGTGAACTCCAAAGGGCTACGATGGACGCCACACGCACCACACGCCAACTGGAGGAGACCATAGATGAGTTTGAGAAGCAGAAGATATGCGATATCAAGGTGAACATCAAGTTCCTTCTGACTGATGCGTCTCATTTAATACCATTAGAATGCTGATATATTTATAATGCACTACGTGTAACATGCAGTATAACTACCTAAATAAACAAAGTGAAGGTGGTTGAAGACCTGTTATCATATGTCATGCAGAGCATCCTGGGACAGTTCATCACCATCGAGATGGCCTTCCATGCGAAGGCCTTGGAGGTCTACACCACCTCATACCAGCACATACAGAACGTTGATGAGGAGGAGGACCTGGAGGTGAGCACTCTGTAGGGCCCCTCACAAGCCTGGGAATGGCGGGGCCACATCAGGCCATGACCAGAGCTCGTTCATTTGCCATGTCGACTTTAGGGGGCCTACCGCTTTTCATTCTGGGGTCATCTGGTAAAGGCTCTCTAAGTTTCTAGAAGTTTACTTGTCCTTATTGGAATCTTTACATTTGTTTAACCGGGGCGTATAACCGTGGGCAAGTAACTGAACAGGGATTTTAGCCAGAATCAGAGTCATATCTGGGGTGCTAAAGAAAGATTGTGAAGGAAGCAGAAGAACTTAACACTTGTTGGGTAAATGAAGGAACAAGTACATGAGTGGATGACGTTCCAGCCAGACACGCAGCGGACACTCTGTCAAAAGCGGAGCATATCAGCCTACAGGGACCCTGGGAATCGGGCATGGGTGGAAAGCATCAGTGCAAACAAAGGCCATCAACAGGTTTAGCCCCCCCCCATACACACACACACACACTCTCCACGTGGGTAGCTGAGCTTGGACTAAGAAGCATATGAACGAGATGACACGATACTTACATCCAATTGAGCACTTCATGTGACTTCAAAGTTTACAGGTTTTCTTGAGATACATCATCCAAGACTGTGAGACCCACTATGCCGTGATCAATGCCCTTCTTTTACCTTCCTATGAATGGGCCATGTGCCTTTGGGGTATCCCTACAGTCACCTTTCTGTCCTTTACAGTTCAGGTAAAGCGTCCCTTTGGTCTGTCTGACCTTTCGTCATCTCCTCCAGGTGTTCAGGAGCCTGCTGCATCCCCCAGACTACCAAACCCGCTTGGACATCGTACGTGCCAATTCCAAAAGCTCTTTGAACCGGACCAGCTCCAGCCTGAGCAAAACGGGAACGCTGCAGGTCAGCTGAGTGCGGGGGAACCGCGTCGCCGATAGCTGCCTGCCTGCGCGGTAAACCGCCACGCGGTGGGCGCACTGTGCACTCGTCATATTTCAGGCCAGTGCTGCACTTTAGTCAAAGTATCTTTCATTGTCACTTTCAGATGTATTATGTGTAGAGTCATACACTGAGGTGGAGTATCGCTCTTGGCACGGTGGTGCAGTGCTTGGCATTCTGGGTGTGAGGCAACTCTGGCTCCATGTGAGTGGCGTTTGCATAGTCTTCTTATACTTCAGTCTCCCCCACAATCCAGAAGCATTCTACGGTTCATTTGAGTTGCCAAATTCCCCAATGGAGTAAATTTTGTATGTGGGTTATTCCCTGCCTCGTGCCTCGATCCAGAGTTACAGTAATTACAGTTTTTATGCCCCATTCTCGTGGCTTTGAGACTACAGAACCTCCTACCAGACAGCAATGGAGCAAAGACCTTGTGAGAGGGGTGCAATTAGGTCTTGATCATGCCAGTGGTTTCAGTGACCATTTTAAATGTCCAGCAGAGAAGGTCGAATTGTCCTAGCAGTCTTCTCTGCTGTTTGAAGGCCTCTCCTTTACACTTTTCCATAGCTCGGGGGTTAGGGGACCTCCTTGCCCGGCGAGATCCCCCTCAGGTCCAACTCATCCTGTCGATAATGCCTCTGCTGTAATTGAGAACACATGGAGTAGACACCAGCAGCGCATCGAGTCCCAGAGCCTGTTTACTCTGTTGGTAAACCTGCTTAATCACTGTCTAATTTACCATAGCAACAAAGAACTCCAAACAGAAGCATGAAACGAGAAGACGAAGATGATGATGATGAGGATGAGGATGATCTAGAGGACGTCACCGAAGACGAAAACTGACTTAATGTTCAAAGTGCCATTTTGAAGCCATTTTATACTTGTATTCTGACTGTATTACTGAATAATTATACATGATATGTGTCAATTGATTTGATGAACTATATTGTTATAAAGTGAAGTTGGCTGTATAATAAACATTTCATAGCTGCGATGTATAAGATGTCACTCTGTTTAGTGTATGATGGCATAGTGTTGGAAGGGCAAAGGAAACGGGGCCTCATGTTCCTCTGTCACTGCTGCCTTGTGTTCTGCTTCAGTGCTTCAATGGGTGACACAGTGCTCTCACACCTCTTGGGTCACGGGTTCGATTCCCCCATGTTTGCATGGGTTATCTCTACCGGTCCAAAGCAAGGTAGTTGTGAAGAGCCTGCGGTAGGTAACAGGTTATAGAAGATGGTTGGCTTTCAAAACAGAAGTACCAGTATTCAAATACGGCGCAACATCTGCTGTGTGTCAGTGCAAAGTACTGCTAATTAACTCAGTTTGAATTTTCTCATGGCTATTAGTGTGTGTGAGGGAAGCTGCTGGTGTGTGTGGAGGACATGTGCGGTATGAGGTGAGGGACACCTCATCAGAGCAGAACCGTGAAAGCTGTGCCATCATGGTGGGCTTCAGTGGGCTTTGGTTACACAGCCATCCTGGTCAGTAGGCTCCCGGGATCAGAGGCTGATCCATCCCAGCATATGTGCTTCCTGCCACAGCATTAAGATGCGATGCAGACTTACTCACTGTACCTAAGCAGAGGTTATGGGTGGCAGAGCATTTAGTATAACAGCCCCTGAAATTTGGAATGCGCTTCCTCTTAGTCTCCGTAAGGAAAAATCTGTTATCCATTTCAAGCTCCTGTTAAAAACATACCTCTTCAATGAATATTATTCGTCTTGTATGTAACTTGCACTGCCTTTGTTAAATGTTTTTGTAAAGTGTCCTTGAGTGTATGAAAGGCACTATATAAATAAAAGATTATTATGAGCACGGACTCAAAACCTACAGATAACATACAGACCTCATTGCCTGCGAATCAGATTAAAAATAAAGCCCCCCTCCCATAATACTGGCCAGGAAAAGGTGTTATGAGATGGATGGTTAGATGAACAATAAAAACAGCTTCCCAAAACGTTCGTTTTAATGTATTTTTTGTGCAGTGTAAACTTTACAGATCGTTGCCAGCTGGCTCCGCAGAGTTCTATTTAGAAGGGTGTTTTCGCGCATTCCGCCCTGTGCAGAAGATGAGCATAGCAGCCTTTGATAATTTCATGTGAGACGCAACGAGACAATTTTGTCATTCTTTGACAGGTGACAGCCAAGCAGAGCAGACAGCAGCATCTACACACAGTGCAGTCAAATCTGTCAGCGTCTGGAAGCTTCTGCTCTGCTTCTGTGGGTGTGCTGCCCAGAAAGTGGGGGGGGCAGGAAGATGTTTCAGTGCCCGTAGGATTAGGGTTAACTGTCAAGGGAAAACATAAACACATTTACACACAGAATAATTGTTTCCCATCACGCCAAAAGGAGCACATTTATGAAGGGAAGCATTTTTCCATATGCGTGGATGGGTGGTACGTAACCTGAAAAAAACTCAGTGTACAGGCAGTACCTGGAAAGTACACTATGTTACTTGTACCAGTGGTACTTGGGTGCTTAAGTTTGTAGTCATACTTACAAATGGACTGCCATAAAGCTTATTACATTAAAAATTTTAGTTAAATACAACGGTTTGTAATACCGAACTTTGTGATACTCATGAAAACATTGCACGGCTTTGGCAGTTCATTGGCCCGAGGTACAGTACAGTGCTGTCTGTAGTTACTTTTATTATTTCTGCATAATAATAATAATTTTGTACTGTACTATTATTGTTCCGGCTGACCTACGAATTTGACTCCTGCATTGCAAGTGAGAAGATTCAGGCTGTCCAGATAATATTACGGAGCATCACAATATTCAGGTTACGGTTGGGGTTTAGTGTGGCATTCATAAAGAACCCCAAAGGAAATGCATCAGGACACAAACAGTGTGACATTCTCCTCACCAACTGGACCCAAACTGAGGAGTGCGAAAGTTTCACCTCCCCTCATGTACTCCTTGTACTGAGGCACCGCTGAGAGTGTTATCACTGCTGTAAGGCTCTGCAGTGGGTAGTGAATACAGCCAGCAAGATCACCGGCACCCCCCTGCCCTCCCTCACAGACACTTTCCATACCCTCCTCACCCACAGAACCATCAGCATTGCTGGTGACTCCTCCCACCCCTTACACTCCCACTTCAGCCTCTTGCCTTCAGGGAGAAGGTACCGGAATCTTTGAATGGTACAAGCTCACAATAGCTCTAAAAATGTCCAAGCCTTAAAAGGCGAGGCGCTAGCCTCCAGGAGATCCTCGCTGCTAGATGCTGTCTACATATTTTGATCTTTGAACTTGCAAATGTGAGATAGAGCCGCTTGTGTACAGAGACTCATTAATTACAAATGAGCGGTCTGTCTTGTCAGGAATGGAGATTTTTGATTGCCCGAGTACAGGAGCGCTGATTTCAATGGAAAAATGACCAAGTGGTGTGTATAACTAAATGGTGATTTACAGGCACACAGGTGGGGCACATTGGCACTCTCAGTGATCTCATTCTTTGCAGGATTCGGAACTGGTTTTAATGAGAGATGCAGCCTCTAGTCAGCCATGTGCCAAAAAACGGCCCATTTACTCATGTTGCCGTGTCTTTCCAGCCACAATCTGCAGGCTCTCTGGACTAAACATCCACATTTCAGACCTCTCTTGATTCCGGGTGCTGCTATGACGAGAGAGACACGAGGTCGGCTCGAGCACTGAACGTGGTGCAGCCAGTCTTTCTCTCTGCAGATGTGAGTTCCCTCTCGGCAGGTGACGGTGGCCATTGTGACATCCATGCGGATTCCGTGACAACCCTTAGCCCGGAGAGTGTTTACAGCGCATGTGTGCAGGGCCAACTGTAGCAGCCATCATAACTCATGGCTCATTTGGAAAGTCATACTTCAGGAACAAGTGTCACTGACTGTTAGAGTCTTAGGGAGTCTGGCTCACTCTGACAGCCCGTCTCTAGGCGCCCCTAGACCAGCCTGGAAGCAGCCTGCAACGGATGTGTATCCTTTCACACATCACATTTGGCCTCGAATTGCAGGTTCTGCTGTTCTTGGTGCGTGGATGTGTCAGAGACCTGATGTGAATCCCATCATAAGCTAGGCAAGGCAAGTTTATTTATATAGCACAATTCAAGGCAATTCAAAGTGCTTTACAAAGACAAGAATACTTTTGAATAAAAACATCAAAATCACATTTCGAAGATCAGGGGAAAAGAAATAATAATAAAAACAAATGAATTAATTAAAATGAACAAATAGATAGTAATAATAAAAAGCCAAAACAAACAAATAAATAGGTAACTATAATTAAAAATAAGTTACATTGTAATGACAGAATATGACTAAACCGATTGAATTTTTTGAAAAGCTGCAGCACACAGAAATGTTTTAAGCCCTGACTTAGATAAGCTGACAGCTGCAGCAGACCTCAGGTCTTCAGGAAGCTGGTTCCACAGACGGGGAGCATAGAAAGTGAACGCTGCTTCACCCTGCTTGGTCCTGATTCTGGGAACGCTGACTAAGCCTTTCCCAGATGACCTCAGGGGTCTGGATGCTTCATACCGTTCTAGCAGATCGGAAATGTATTTAGGCCCCAGACCATTTTGTACACAAAACATTTTGTACATTTTGTGCTTTGTACACAAGTAATAACATTTTAGCCCCCTCCACTTTTCTACACCGTCAAACACACACATGATCATTTGTACTTTGTTTGCATTTTAACTACATTTGTATCAGAAAGCTTTGTCCATGCATCAGTCTGCACTCGCACCCATTTCCAATAGCCCGGTCGTGCTATCTAAGGCTTTGTGGAGGTGCTTACAGGCTGCAGCCAAGCACTGAAGAAGCTTCCGTACCAATACAACCGTCATGTTGTGCACACCACTAATGATCAAAGGTGGACTCCCCCTACCCACGGCCTCTGACACCCAGAGCCCAACCTCCGCCCCCCGCCCCAATGAAATTCCCAACGTTTATTTCCACACAGTGCCACCACTAGCCTGCTGACCATAGAGGATTTGACGGAGGGCTGATCCTGTCATGTGAGCATCGAGAGCCAATGAGAGAAGAGCATTCTGGCTGACTGAACAGCAGACGCACTGCTGCTTTCTGATTCCTAAGAATCACAATCACAAAGCTCTTTATTGGTCAAGTATATTACACATTTAAGGGATGTGTCACAAAGGCCTAAATGCCGTCCTCAGGAATGTGGGGCTCTGGCATGGGCGTGTGTCTGTCTCATAAAATCAAAAGCTTATTCCCATCAGAAGCTCGTCAACTTGGCTCCCCTCACTAACAAGATGGCAGGCACATTTCTCAAGCAAGAAGCACACTGCTATTTAAAGTCACCTGAAATTGTCTCACAAGACTGGGAGATCACACTGTGACCGTCACTCTATTTACATCCTGGCAACAGCAAAAGTGATCTAGTATCACCTTGTCTGTACAATTTACACCGTTCAAGGAATTAATCAGAGTTTTGATTTGGTAAACCATGTCTATTTTACAAATTATACCTATCTTCAGATTTGGCAATAGTTAGACAATAATAACATTTAAAATTATTTTTCTTTATTCATTTCCTTCAGAAGGCACAGTCCAGCCAGAGCATAGGCTATTTTACTGTGTCTAACCAAGAGACCTAACATTCCCTAACACAGCCATATTTTCATCAAGCAGGCTAAATAGAGTTAAGGTGTCATACTTTTAGTGCTTCATTACTACACATAATTTACATAGATGGGTACAGCTGGTCTAAGGTGTATTATATCATTTTAAACTAATATGTGGGTGGAGAAGTAGGGACTCTGAGGTCATAATTGATCTCGGTCCCGGGGAGCACCTAAAATGTGACTCCCCCCACCCCACCCCCCCCAAGCTGTTCCAACCACTGGCATCACTGTCACCCCTCAACAGTGAATAAATGCTCCTCTTCACCTGTCAAATTCTCTGTACTTCAATCTGTTTGTGGGCCTTATAAAAAAAAAAACAATGTGGTGCTGTTCTCTAAGGGAGATGCTCAGATGTTCTACAAATGTACCCAGAGGTGGTTTGTGGCTCAACTCCACATGCATGTGACCATCAAGCCTCACCTCCCAGTTGCTCCGGGAACTGTCTGACTCAACTTAGTCGAGATTGTACATCACTTTAGATAAACATATATGCTAAAAAAATAAAAAAAAAGTCTAACAGAAATATAATAAACAAGGAAATGGAAAGAATGTACGCAGTTTCGATAGGGAGCCAAGAAACTCTTTACTCACCCTTTGTGACGTCGATCCTGCTTCTTGGATCCCAGTCAGACCTGTTAGTTTAACTGGGGGTCAGCCCCTCTGGCACAGTGAGACATGTTCCTCTCCCGTGACACGCACAGGTGAGCCAGCCGGGGCGCAGTGCAGAAGATGTATGGCTTCCAAAAATAACCCCGCATTCAGGATGCTGACTCGGCGTATCCCTGTCCGGAATAATCTGCGGCAGTCACTGCCGCCTGCCGAGCGGGAAAACTCTGTGGCAGTATTTACCTAAGCTGGTAAGCACGGTGACCACGGAGCTTTACTCTGTTAGTCATTTCCATTATTCTCAAACCAAACTTTACAGCCTGTTAAACATAAAGATGGATTTTCTGTGTCCTGACAGAGCAGCCGGCCTAATCCAATGGGTAACGCATGGTCTTTACAGCCAAAATGCAAACAAAGCAAAGGTGTCCTTATTCATGTCGTATATAATGACACATGGTTATTTGGATTAAATGGCTGGTAGTTTGTGTAAAGAGGGGCAGCCAGAGAGAAGAACCATGTTCACCACCATAGACACTTTTTGCTTGCAGGAGGTAGGGCTCTCTCTAACCTGATCGTTTGATCAGTCCTATTCCGCTAAGGTTCATCTGTGCCATACAGAAGCTGTCAGTGCCTGTGGGAATATCTCTGTTAGTTATATTAAATAGGCCTATAACTTAAGGGGTCTCCAATTAAAGTGCGGTTATGCAAAGAATTTGTGTGAGTCTCCTTTGGGGTGTTTAAAATACACCCACCAGGGTCATGGACTTTACATAAAATGTCATCATAACAGCCCCTCTGATGTGGATTTTACTTTGCTGTGCGAAATCATTCTACACTCATTGCGTGTTTTATTTATCTAGGGGGCTTTCTGCAGCGTTTCTGGGTGGCTTTGGGGCTGTATCGTTATACGGACGTAATCATCACCCGGCTAGGCTCCTCAGTAATATTTGACTGTACTGGGTGTTGCGAAATCGTATGAAGTGCCTCCTTGAGTTTTGACGTGTCCGTCTGTGGACGCGCCGCCCCGGGGACACGAGTGGGCTGCAGGGAGCCCGGTGTCCTGCCTTCTGGTACCTCTGTGGCAGCCACGCTGTCAGAATTTGGGGAAAACTTGGAATAAGTGGGGGAAACGCCGGGACGTCCCGAAGACTGATCTGCACGGAGCCCCCGCTAGAAATGTAACTTCCAGCTAGTCCTGCACCCTTTATGCCTTAATTACTGGAGCAGTGTGAAATATGAGCCTATCTGTTCTGTGCACAGCTGGGCTCTATGGACGCAGATACGGACGCGCAGTCGGGGGCTTCTCCTCCGGGCTCTCTCTCCAAGCGCTCTGACTCCGGGGAGCCGCTGTCCAGACGCGCCCGGCGCAGCGAAGCCTCGGTCGCCGGCGGCCGCCAGCGCGGCTCCCCCGGAGC
>JAODKL010000047.1:4543213-4553628 GCA_026780765.1 Petrocephalus schoutedeni
TATCTCCACGGACGGCTTACCCGTGTTGTCGGGAAGGGCAGTTTCCCCGCGGCGAAGCCCGGATTGTGCGGCTGCGGAGAGGACCGGACCCAGAGCCGCCGCCGCGCAGGACGCTCACTACCCGCTTAAAGATGCAGCGCGCATTTTCCGCACCGACTTCCGACATGCGGGAGAAGGTCGCGGAGCTCACTGGTCCAGATGAGACATTAGTGATTTTATAATGATGGGTCATCGCCTCTAATGCTCAGCGGAGATTTCAGAGCACCCCACCGGGGGTCTCAGCCCGTGCCATCTGTGACCAGCGGAATTATTGGCTGGTCCCAGCTCCCGTTTCTAGGTAGACCGGGCAGAGATTTCGGGATTGATTGACGGATCTTTACCATTTTCCTTAAGGCGGGGAGTCCCGCAGTATTTTAAATAAAGGACACTAAAAACACATATTCGGTCACACCTGGCTGCTTTGCAATAGACGTCTCTTTAACACCTATTCAAATGCTTCATCCGTGTGGATAAATCACTTGGTAACCGATAATTTATATATATATATATCCCTTTGATTTCCCTGGAATAATATCATGAAACGGCGTTGACTCTCCGTGGATATTTAAGCTGTAGTTCTGCACTGGCATCCCGGCCCTTTCCCCCTTGTTTAAGGCTGCTCAGTTGCGTCCTGTATGTTGACCTGGATGGCGTCCTAAAGGCTTTGGTCCGCATCTACACTCCCAGCGGCGCGATCCACAGGCAGCGAATGACTATGCAAATCATGACGCTGCCGATACCGGCTGCTTATTGCCGTTTCATATAGCCTGCTTGCCATGATTTGCGCTGCGTGAGGATAGCATGTCCGCGCCGCATGGCCACACCGGTCGGAGAGCCCTTAGCGGACGTCCCCCCGGCCGGACTTCATCCCCTGCGATCCTCCAGCGAACAAACGAGCAGGCAGCGGCACACCATGCCGTTTTTAATGACCTCCCGTGACAGCTGGCCCGGGCGCTGTGTGAGAGGCAGCACACGTCCCTCCGCCCACCTGGGGGGAAGGTGTCAGCCAGGCGGCATGTGGCAATTTGCCAGTCTCCTGTGCCAACATATCTATACAAAGTGCAATTCGCGGCAGAAATGCAAAAATCGCGACGCAGATGCGGACGCCCTGGCGGGGTGGACTCGAGGGAACGTAACTAATTCACCGCACAGTAAATTTACTGCAAATTGCAATGGTTACATTAGGAACAACATGACACCCCCCCCCCCCCCCCCCCCCCCCCGAGCCCATTTCTCCTGAGGTTATCACGTCCAGCACTGGACTGAGTCTGACCCTGCTCCCTGCGATCGGCTCCAGACTGCTCCGGTTACAAGCTTGAGCCGGGGATGTCATGTTGAACCATGAGTGATCGCAAAGGGCTATGAGACAGAGCATGACAGACTCACTGCCATGGGAGTGTGGAGGCGGCAGGCGGCGATCCGCCGTTGGGGGCCTGATCTCCACCTGTTATTCTGCAACCCACCAGGGTTTGCAAGCCTAGTATAAAACCAGCCCCCACTCTGATAACCATCAAAAATGAATTCGAAAAGGTATCAGAGAAAACCAGAGAATATCCATTAGTTAACGCTACAGGCAACCTGCCAGTTTTCATGTCATGATTAGTGGTTGTGTTTGGGACATGTAAACACTCTTGTTGCAACCTTTATGGGTTCATGTAACTAGTTAAAGTGCCGTTTAAGGACACTTTGTCCTCTTTGAACTGTGTCGAGCTGCCACCTTGTGGCAGAAAGGCATCACACACGCATTGAGCGAAAGTCAGAGAGGACAGCAGGGGGAAAAAAAATGACCCTGTTGTGTTAATCAAATGCAAACAATGAGGTGCATTTCCATAGATACTCTGCAGTTTGCCTTTTTCACCACTCTTCCCTCTTCTACCTCAGTGCAGCTGTTCAACTCCCTAAAACACATGGTAGCAAGGCCATCCTGGGAAAACAGGCTCCAGGCAGCCAACATCAAACGAGCGGCAGTGCATATGAAAGGCTAGAACAGAGAAAAGTCACAGCAAGGCTGCGGCGTCCTCTACAAGGAACCACCGCTCGGACAGAAATCTGCCGCTTGTAGCCGATTCCGTTCAGCACCTTTCAGAGGACACCAGGCATGGACATAGACAGCCAGAGCTTCATTCCATAATCATAGTATTGGGCACAATTAAATCATGTAATGAAATCTCCCTGGGTAATGAAATCAAGTCTCCTTGAGGGTGTTCTTGTGGGAATGACGCAGGGCAGAAACATGTTGATGTGCGAAAAAACAGTCCTGTATCCAGAAGAGCGCAACAATAAAGGTCAGGATGAGATGGGACCGGGCCTGACTGTGCACCGTTAAAATGGGTATCGTCGTTAGAGGAGCCCTCAACAGAAGATGAGGTAGAATAACGGTGATATTCAGGGAAAAAAAAGAATCAAACTCATGTATGATTGGGGAGCCCCTGCTGTACAGGTAAATAATCTGTAACGGTTTGGGTCCAGATAAACATGAGCAACAGACGGCATTGAAAGGTATCCAAGGCATCGACTTGTGTGAAGTCAGAATCTATACATGCATGCCAAATGTAGCTCATGTGCACATTTAGCCAACAGCTGTATGTCTCGCTGACATCTCGTCTCCTCCAGCCCAGACCCCCTTGCCCATTTCAGCATGAGAACATTTCGGTGGGGGTCATCACTATAGCGATGGTAGATCAGATATTCCCTCAAAGCACGGGTCCACAATGAGAGCAAAGCAGGCCTTTCTGGGGTCGGCACATCACATATTTATTCATATCTTTAGTTTTACATAGTAAATCTGTGATTGCACATTTCTGGAGGGAGGAATGTCACGGCTTTACCCATTTAATTACAGTGGGAATATTCACAGTCCCAACAAACACACTACAACAAAGTTCTCTAAAAAGCAGACCAACATTACAAATCTACAGGTAATTAGTCCTCTAACACTGTGACAGGTGGTGCAATGCAGAGGCCAGGGGACCTTCTGGACTGACAGAGGGGAGTATCAGGAGGCCAGTTTGCTGATAAGGCTGGCAAATGGATTGGGGGAAAAAATACAGACAGACACACAGACACTAATCATGCTGCACCAGGAGCTCGAGGAGAATCACTAGCAACCGCACCAAAGTCCAGCCAAAAAGCCCACCCAGCTCCTTACAGGCCAGCTCCTCTGACAGGCCAAGCAGAGCCAAGCTGAACAAAACCAGGCCCAACACAGCCGAGCCGGACAAAACCGAGCCCAACATAGCTGAGCTGGACAAAACCAAGCTCAACAAAGCTGTGTCCAACAGAGCCGGACAAAACTGGGCCCAACATAGCTGAGTTGAGCCCGAAAGTGTCAGACAAAACCACGGCCGACAGAGCTGAACAAAACCGGATCCAACATAGCTGAGCCAGACAAAACCGAGCCCAACACAGCTGAGTTGAGCCCGAAAGTGTCAGACAAAACCATGGCCGACAGAGCCAAGGCAGACAAAGCTGATGGCACCAGAGCCGGACCCACGCCAGCACGCGCCGTGAGGGGTAACGTGCCGCCCCAGTGAGCCATGACGCCCATCTGGATGCGTGGCGGCTCTGTGACCAGCCTTTGGCTCCTAATGCACAACAGATGTTCCCATCAGATGATCATTCTGTAAACAGAATCCCGGTGACCCTTCACTGCGGGCTAACCGCACCGGGCAGAGCACATTTGGCAAGCTAATAAGAATCTGCAGCAAAGGCATATTCCAAACAGAGCAGAACAGGCCAGACCGCAGAAGTACTCTTTGGTGCACAAAGCGGGTCAGCGCCCCGGCTCCGACCGAAACACGGCCACCTGGCAATGCCTGGTAAAAACGGGTGCTCCGTAAACAATAAAATTAAATCTCTCAGTGGTCCACAATCCCAAACATCAGCATGCAATATTAAAATCCACCTTAGAGCATGTTTTGCTAGATGGCTGGTTCAGTCCAACACTCCTTACGAACTCCTGTGCAATTGAGTCTTGTATTAGGCTACTGACACCAAACAAACTGAAGATATCTGGGTTCAAGTGCTAGATCAGAAGAGCCTCATTAAGCCACAGGCTTTGTCCTACAAAGATGTTTTCCGGACATCATCCATATACACTTGGCCAGGAACTGGCCTTTTCTTATATCTTTGTACATTTTATATATAAGTTATCATTTAGCAGAAATAAGATCTGATAACATTTTTTTGTGAGGGTTTAAAAACCAGATTTGCGCCTCAATAAATATCCACGGTGTTACTTTGGTGCCTTTTCCTGAGTGCCTCCAGTTTATCAGCACCTGTAGGGAGCATCACAGACATGCCTGCATCTCTGAGTAACACCGGCTATTTACGAGAGCAGCCAATCAGGAGGGGCGGGGTGGACGGGGCTTGCTGTGGAGATGTTGCAGGTTGGCTGGGTGTGGAAGGGAGGACACTAGGAGGGCTGGTCCTTCTGCAGGTCTGAGATATGGATGGGGGGCGGGGCTCGCCCACTCCACTCGCTCAGGTGGCCGTCCTTGAAGAGCAGGTTGAGTGCAGGAAGGGGTACTCCAGCCTCGGCAGGGGGTCGGCTCAGGGTGCCGGAGACCCCACCCTCGGGGTCCGCAGGCTGGGCACTCTCCTGTGGATACAGTTGAACAAGAGTGTAAGTGAGCGGTACTGGTTTTATTTCCCAGAATCCCAGGCGGTTGTGCCTTTGCCCACACTGCTGTGCGACTGCATGCCTTATAAGTGGGTGACGTGCTATTTGAAGCTACTCTGCACAGATGCGTCTGCCGAGCAGGAAGCTGGTAGGTAAATAACAGGTGGTGCATATTTGCATGCGCCCAGCCTCCAGCGAGCAGCCACAGCGACTCACTGGACTGGCGACGGGTGTCATGCATAATTCATTATCCGGGCATTAAGACTGAACTTGGCATATTTGTGGAAATAGTCTGCTGAAGGTTATGACAGAAGTAATGCGATTTCTTAACCAATAATATAAACAGGGATCCTGATCACTGAAACATAAGAAAGCCAGATAATATTTGCCCGTTTAGGAGAAATCCCCTTACCTGGAAGGACTGGACAAAGCTGAGGACCTTCAAGGACAGTTTTCTGCTGGAGTGAAGCAACTCTTGTAGGCTGGGGAGCAGGGCAGAAATTCAGTTCTCCGTCTCATGCATGGAGGAACCGCAGCGTCCTGCCAGGACTGGGCTGACACAGGAAACGCCTTTACCTGTCTCTGCTGCAAAGCCGGTGAGAGATGATCTTCTCGCAGACCCTGCGGTTCAGCTCGGAGCTGAAGAGCGGCATTCCGAAGCACAGCTCCAGAGGGACCCAGTCGTCTTCGGATGAAGGTGCTGTGAGGCAAACCAGGGGCGGAGAGTAGACACAAAGGGCAGGATTATATCCCTGTGCTTCAAACTAAAAGCAATAATGACAGATGGGATACATTCTGGCCTTAAGTTTACACTGTTAATTACCAAGAGTCTTAAGACAGGGGTTTTCTGAAGGGGGGGGGGGTTGCTTACGTACCTTCATTGCCTTGCTTTTTGTTTGCCTCGCTATTGATCTCCTCCGTGACGAGCTCGAAGGACTCTGTGCTTCCATTGGCATCATAACCTACCAGCTCGGTGTCACCTAAGACACAGCGAGTAGCTTTAAAGCGGCGACTGGACGAACACGCGCACGGCAGATATACAAAGAACATCTAAAAACGCACCCCTCCCCCCACCCCACCCCAGCCATGACAAGACTGGGAGTCGCTTATGCTCCTGTGGGCTTTACATACCCTTGCACTGAGTAGCTCACAATTACCGGGCACAGCTCAGCCGCCTTTCGTTTAGCCGAATCTGAGCAGCCCAGCCCCGGTCGCTGTCCGCACTGACCTCTGCCATCCGAGCACTCGCTCAGCCTCCGGCGGTGGCGGGTGGTGGGGTTCAGCATTGTCACGTAGCCACAAAGGTGCTCCAGGTCCACCTTGTCGCGGAGGCTCCTCAGGGCTTTATGAGCACACATGTTGGAGTAGGAGAACTCTGGAAGGGGCCCAGCAGAGAGGCAGAATTACCATCAATGGTGGGACACTGGTGTCAGTGTGGAAGACAATGGGATGCCTTTACCTCCTTTCAGGTCTTCTTCATCAAATGGGAACGGGACGTGAACAGTTTCCCCATGGCCGTGGAGTCCATGGCCCTGAGCACATGCACAACTCGTTAAACACATATCTGCTCATGTCTGCAAATTATTCTTTGCCAATCATGTACCAAAAGCAGCATTCCCCATTGAAGTCAGTTAGTCAGAATATCCCTTCACTACCTGCAAACAGGAAGTAACAGGTGCCACCTTCATATCTGTACGGATAGTTTTAATGTAGGTGCAATACTGCAGAGGACCACGTCAGTCATCTCCAGCACCATGACTGCTGAACTCATCTCCAGCTCCTATCCCAATGGGTTCACCTCCAGCTCCTAGCAGATCTAGCAGCTCCTTCTGCGCTGGTCTCTAGATCATATCCTTTATGATATGATAGCTTTTGATCACATCTTATTAGGTTAATTTCATTATCCCTTCATGCTCTGTTTCTCTCGATCCCATCCTACTAAGTTCTGCTTTTGAACCCATCCTGTTGGGTCCTCATCTGACTGCCAAGCTATTAAGTTGATCTCTCAATCCCACCCTGTTAAATTCCCCTATTGATCTCATCCTCCTAGGTTCCTCTTCTGATCCCATCCTACTAGGTCCCCATCTTGAACCCATCCTGTGGGGTCCACATCCAGCTACCATCCCATTAGGCTGATCTCTCTATACCATCTTACTAAGTTCCCCTCTTGAACCCATCCTATTGGATTTGCCTCCAACATCCATCCCATTGGGTTGATCTCTTGATCCCATCCTGTTGGGTTCATCTAATGATGTATTCCTATTGGGTTCACCTCCAAATCCCCATATTTACTCCACAATGCTCCACAGCTTAAGCACATCATTTAAAAACTATTTAAAAGGCCGCTGTCAGGAATACTGTCTCTACACTAATCCAGAACAAACTAAAAGACAACTGCTACAGGCAAATCCTCCTTTCTTATCTCTAGACAAACAGTGAGCATTTGTGATAAATAAATATTATTCACCTAAACTTATAACAAACCTATAACAAGCAAAGGAGCATGAAACTAAAGGGTCTCCCAGAACAAAGTCTAGCTACAGTTAATTCTTGTTTTCCTTTGATTGTACAAATAAAATACGGAGTAACTCCTCAATCCTTTCACACCGCTGTCTGTAAGCTGAGGATTTTCACAGCCAGCCCAGCTCTTAGTGCAGGCCTACCTGAATCAGCACGGCCGAATGGGTCAGCGCATCGTTCAGCATGGTCAGCACATTGGACGTTGGCACAACGCCGGGGTCATGGCCCCAGGAAGTTATCAGCAGCCGCTCGTAAGTCTAAAAATAAAACCCAATCAATTAGCATTCAATTGCCATTCAAAAACCAGAAACCTTGGAAAGGAGCAAAGCTGACCTGGAAGGTGTCCGGCAGCTTCCGAAGCCTGGAGCCCTTGGACAGCAGGAGGGATGGTGGGCCATGGCCGGTCACATGGTACACGTAGAGTTTGAACCAGATAGAGCTGACTTCTGGGATGGCGGGCCCAATGTGCTGCAGAGATATATCGTTACACAATGAGTGCCTGAACTGGAATATGACAGACAGAAGGATTGACAGGACTGATGACGAATTGATGAAGCCATGTGGGCTGTAGGAGAAGAAACACAGACCCGTTTCACATACTGTGTGGTACTCACCATCGGGAGGTCTGGTCGCAATTGGATCTTCAGAGCGGTACTTTTCACAGAATCTCTTACAAGTATCAAATAGATCCAACAATTCTGATTTGAAAATTCTCAACAATGAATAATTTTGTCCTGCTGTGCCCCATTAGATTAGTCATATATACTGAGTATGAAGATGTATTCAGAGAATCTGACAGACTTTTGCAAGAGTATCCAGACCAGCTGAGATGCTGCAGCATACCGAAACAGGTTCTGCAGTCAACAACAATGATAATTATATTCTGCCATTTGTACAAGTACTGGTACATAGGAACTCTGTCCCTGTCTTATTCTGCTGCCCATGGCAACCAGTGACCTACCAATCACAGGCACACAGTCTTAACCTGCAGAGTCACACAGTGCCCCAAAACACAACACCAAACACACAGGAGCTGTCAACAAGCACAGGACCTCTATGGGCTCCCACGAAAAGCCTCACCTGGGGCGTACAGCTGCTGATTGGTCGGATCTCGTTGCTAAGGGGTGCCATGGAGACAAGCAGCTTGTAGTTTTTGTTAAGCACACGGCTGCAAGTGGCTGGGTCAAGGCCCAGCAGGCTCTCGCATCGGAGGAGGTCCAAGGGCAGGCCTAGGGACACAGACACCAGCCTCAGGCTTTTTAACCCTGTTTTTAGAGAAACCCAGGTCATATCTTGGGCTTTATCTCATGCACACATTGCCATGCATCTAACTTCTTCCCTGAGGTATGAGGTAACAGCGCAGAACCACAACACTGTCCTCTACACATCTCCAAGGAGAAATCAGTCTTACTATCAAGTAGCCTGAACATGCAAAGAGGTGCTAAATCTCAGCCTGGCATTTAACACTATACTGTTCAAAAGTCTTAGGCAATCAAAGAAAATGAGGTTTCAATGACCTTCATTTTGGTATAAAACTATAATGCCAGTCAGTGTGTTAGCTTAGCCATTAAACATCTCCTTAAGTCACCCTAGTATTTGCAGCAATTGACTGAAGCACTACTACCACCCCTTGTTCGGCTAATCAATTAGTTAAATAGCTCATTGATGTATTAAGTTAATTAATCTATAATAATGAATACCTGGAATGACTAAGCTGCCCTTGAGGAGAGGTTTGTGAACTAAAGTGGTGCTCATCTAGCCACCCAATGAATTAACTTGAATATTATATAGAACAAAGAACATAACATAGAACATAGATTCAATAATATATAATATGTTCTATATATATTCACATAAAACTAACTATCCAGGTAGTTTTAAACACTTTCTTTGACTGCCTACTGCTTGACCAGCCTTCCAATACCTTACCTGCAGCACGGCATAGTGTTTTGAGGTTAAAAAGCCTGGTGCCTACGTACCGATATTTGGTAGTTCAGAGTCAGAAGTCAGCTCCTTGTTGTAGCGCAGAAACAGTATCGTATTCCTGAGAGTTAGTGCATGATCAAAGTACCGCTGGGCTTCCCCTTCCGCCGTGCTCTCGACCTGTAAGGAGGCAAATTCGGTCACCCCAGGGAGAGTCTGGCCCCGGGCAGCCACACCGCCAAAAGCCCAGCCTTGCCTTCTCAAGCTCCATCAGGAAGCTGTCCAGGGTTTCGTCAGAGAGCTTCCCCACTTCAAACATGGTAACAGCATGACTTTTAAGGTTCTAGGGAAGACAGACATAATTATCAGTCATGTACAAGGGGACTGAAAATACACACATCTGTACACTAATAACGTCTAATAATAATGATAACAATGATAACAATGATGATAATAATAATAATGACAGCCGTGCCTCCTATCAAGGCCGAGCACGGTGACACCCCCCCCCTCCACTCACAGGCGAGAGGTTCCCCATCATGAGGAAGGCCGTGAGAGTGGAGTCGAACAGGAAAGCGATCCGCTTGGTGGGACCGGTGGGGATGTTCAGGCTGCTGACGCTGGCAGAGTCTGCGAAAGCAGACAGACGGGTTCAGAGCAGAGCGGGTTCGACTTCACACCAGACAGGTTCATCGCGGGCGCACGCAGACAACGTTTAGAAATAACTGTGCTGTTGGCGTCTAAGGTTGAAACCAAGCCAAACATGTTACATCAATCCCTAAATGAAAAAGCCAGAGGTTGCATATTACAGGGATGCACCCCAAAGCCTGGTTCCTACCTTGGTCCTCCAGGCTGGTGGTGTCCGTGTCTGTGGTGGAGGACCCAGCCTCCATTACAGGACTCCCTCCTTCCCATGAAAGTAGCATCTTCTGCGGATCCATAGTACTTCTGCAAGGGGAAGCAAACATTCCACTGAGCGTGATGCTGAAGGCCAGTTTCACACTGAGATCCCGTCACACATACACACGATCTGCTGCCTACATCACATGCTTCCTTTCCAAGCTTCACTCCATGTGCATTTAAATGTAACGTAACCATAGCTTGTGTGTGGGTCAGGACTGCACTTAATTAAAGGTTAGGTAAGCTGCTGAGAGGCACGGGGCAGCTGGCCCTATCTGCACGAAGCAGGCGGTTTCAGCTGTCTGCATGACATTAGAGAAAGGAAAAATTCTCAGGCTCACACTTCCAAAGTAAAGGACATTTACAGAACAGTCCCAAAACGCCTCACCTCGAGGCAGCCTTAAGTCCTTTA
>JAODKL010000047.1:4587097-4606045 GCA_026780765.1 Petrocephalus schoutedeni
AGTCTACAATTTTTAATGGCTGTTATCCTACAGTGTTCCATTCTAATTATTCACCTAAGCAGATACCAAATATACTGAAATTGTGAGTAGTTATAAATATCCTTTGGCATCATTTATTTCAATATTATGAAAATATTGACAGTATATAAAAATGTGTATCTGTTTATTTTCAAGATCAATGATCATATTTTACGAAGCATTTCTGTCTGTGTGCAGTATCTTTATTTGTAAATAGTAAGATTGTATCGCGCATGCCAGGCGAAGTAGCTGGCCAGCACATGTGGGAAAGCCTTGGCTTTAATGAGCAGACCTCACACAACAGGTCTGAGCTCCGCCCATCAGGAAGCCATCTTAGGCCAGTTGAGGTGAACACTTTCTTTTTACTGTACACAGCAGAATAAAGTCTGCGACTTTGTGCACTCCCATATCTCCTGCGCGTTCTCTAAACCATGGAGCATCCTTTCTTTTAAACACACATATACTTCCGGTGGTACAACATACATATTATTGCACAGGACATAACACAGGGCTTATTCTACTGAGCTTACAGCCATTAACTAATATTTCAGTTATTTCTTAATTTGCTCTCGCTATTGCATGCATGTTTTATACATATATGATCAACTGTGCACCTTGTACAGATTCATTTTGATGCCGTAAAATACTGGGTATTGTAACCATGCTTGTGCATAGGATATTGGTGGATATTGGTAAATTTTACTTACTATTTCACGTTAATAATATGCAAGAACTGAGCCTAAGTTACTAGACCACAGATGTATAAAGTGGTGGTGTGCAGCTCAGTGGAATAAGCCTGTGATTAGAAGGTTGCTGATCTGAGCCCAGCCTTGGCAGAATAGATACATGTCCATGGGCCTTTACGCAAGGCCCTTAACCCCCAGCTCCACGAGCCCCGTAGGCAGCAGCTGATCCCAAGCTTGCTCTTGCCTGTATGTGTCTCATCAACATCAGGATGGGGTAGGAAGAACTTCCCCTCAGGGATCAATGAAGTATTATTCTATCATAGCTACAATGTATCAAAGACATACCTGTTCCAGTTCACCCTTTGTCCTACTTAGCCAATATTCATTTGGCAGGTGCAGCCCGCGTTCAGCCCTTGGCCAAAGCTGCCGATGTGGGCAGTGTGACCATACAGCAGACAGCCACGGGCAGCGGGGGTCTGCTATACTCAGCGACTGCGGTGCAGCTGCTCTCAAAACCTGCTTCATCTCCATCCATCCATCTATCTCTCTCCTGTAGCCACCTATCTATTATCTAAAGATGAAATAAAAGACGATGCCATAGATTGGCCAGTTTGCCTTCCAGCAGATTGCTGTTAAAGGCACAGTCTAAAAAAAGGTGTAAGCCCCACGTTGACCAGTATGAGTAATTGGATGATGGATTTAAGAATATTTCGTTGCAGGTTTTCTTACTTGGCATTTGCAAAAAAAAAATAAAAAAAAACTGGCCAGGGATGTATTTGTAATTATGTAATAAATTATACTCTTCTCGTTTACAAAAGAGTGGATGGAGGAATATAATCAGTTTGTAATTGTCAAAAGAAAAGCTTCGAAAGGTGTCTGCATACTGCATTGTCTCAAGTACTTTCAACTGGCAGATACCAAAATTCCTTGTAGTCTGGGCATCGAAAACGGCCATTTTAAATTACCATTTTAAATTAATATTTCACGTAGCTAATATAGGCCTATAAAAACGGATGGCGAACAACAATCATTTTAGTATTTTATCGTATTATGAAACCCGCCTTTTATAAGAGCAATCAACGCCAGATTCTCATTCTTTTCTATAGTGCAAAAGTTGAAATATTACAAAGCTTACACACATAATTTATGGCTGCGCAACACCTTTAAAACTTTGCCCTGATTTATGAAGAATGAGAAATCGGAGGGTGGGGAGATGTCTAAAACCACATATAAATGATTACTGCGAGTGATTACTGTGTGGTTTGTAGTCATTTTTAATTGGTTAAATATGACAAAGTCACTCACACACACGTTGGAGCACTAACGCAAGAGAACCATCCACCCCGGATTCCTTTGATTGTCTTTATCTCTCTGGTCCAGTCACTGGCGCCGACACATCTTTTCCGTGGTCGCCTACTGGCCAATCAGCGTCGGGCTTCTATCTGCGCGAACGAGCGCTCGGCGGAGTGAACGACAGCGCTAAGATGGCGGAGTGTGGCTGAGGGGGCAGCGCACTAATTCCCTGCTTTTCGCGTTTTAGTCGAAATATACGGATCCGCGCCGCATTGTAGGAGGGTGAAAACGACCGGAAGGTCGTACATGGAGCATATTCGGCTCGACTAGGACAGAAGTCATGACGTCTATCCACTTCGTGGTTCACCCGCTGCCTGGGACGGAGGAGCAGTTGAATGACAGGTATGTGTTGCGGGGAAGCGCCGAGAGCCGCGCTGCTGCGGGGTGTGGTAGCCCGCTCCGGCACCGGGCCCTCCGTTAGCTTCGGTGGTCGCGTTCGCGCCGAGCCAACCCGGGTGGGGCGCGTCGCCGAGGCCCGGTGTGGGAGGGGGGGGGGGGCGTTAGAGAGAGCGGCCGAGGCGGACAATGCGGTTTGGGGGATGGGGAGCTAAAGCGAGGGAAGCACCGCGGGGGCCCGTCCAGGACGCGGGCCCGGCCGGAACGCCGACAGCCTCCCCCGCGCTCGGTCAGGGCTACGGCGCCGAGACGCGCCGGCTATCCGGCCGCTAGCCAGGCCGGGCTCCGGCCGTAGGAAAGCGGGCCAGGCGCTCGGTAGTCGGCGGAGGCCTTCGGCCGCGGCGCTCGGGGACCGGAAAAAGCCGAGCTCGCTCCGAGAGATGCGGCAGCAAGGTCACATAAGCAGGGGCCGGCGCGGCGAGCTGCGCTTCGGGGCCGCTTTGTTCGCGTTTGACACTGGCTGGGTGGCTAGCCGCGTTTCGATGGGCTGCTCGGGGGGTCGCCATGGTGAACCCCCCCCCTCCTCCTCCCAAGACTCCATTTAGCGCATGGACGTCGGCTGTGGGGGGGGGGGGGTTCGAGTCGGTAGTGATTTACGATACGCGCGTCCCTTGACACTGACGCGCTGTACGGCGTTTGGCTTCGTTTACGCGGCGTTTTTTTTTTTTTTTGTCGTTTAGGATGAGTGTGCTTGACTAGTGAGACGCCGGGACTGGCCGTGCCCTTTTAATCCGGGCACGCACGATGCCTGCATTTAGTTCGTGACGGGGATGTAAACGGAGGCTGGATCCGAGCGCCAGAGTGCGCCGTTTCCGTTAAGGGTTCGGCCGAAACCTCGCGGGGGTGGAGATGGGTCAGCTGCTAGTGAACATTTCTGTCTTGCGTATTTGCAGGTTGGTGTGTAGATGGATGACTGTCAGGTTCACTCTCATAGTGTCTGTCACTCCAGTGGGATTCTGTAAATGGAACAGCTTCGAACCGTGGCCCTGCTGGGCCTGTCACTGCCTCTACTAATTTGAAGTGGTCCTAGAATATGTGGAAAGACATGAGCCAAAAGACCTAAATAGTGCTGTTAAGGTGATTTTTGCCGAATGGAGTTTAGCCCATTTGGGTAAATTCTCTGATTTTTCTGCAGGGGTGATTTTTATTCTTGGTCTGTTTACCTTGGATACACCATTTGTTAGGCAACAACTGGCTTCTCAGGAAGTGAAATTCAGCTGTGTGGCAGCAGGTTTCAGGCTGTGCTGTGCTGTCCCCAGAGGTCCAGTGTTCTGAATTGGCACTGTAAGGGTTCCCCCTTCCTCACTGGTACCGGGCGCTGTTTCTGTAAGGCTGCTGGTCGGCTAGCTTCAGCGAAACCTAATTTATCTCCTGCTGCGCGCAGAGCAGTGTCCCTGCTGGGCTGAGCAGTGTGCTTTCATCCACACGCCCGCACTCAGTCATTTGTCCATAGCTATAGATACTTCTGTTGTTCAGGGGAATTGAACTGAACTTCAGCCAACACGGCTCGATTGTGTGGTCTGTAGGTTCGCTTTTAAAGGGAATTTCCTTTTAAAGCTTGACAGCAGAATGTCTGCTGATTTCTGAGTGTCTTTCTGATTCCTGTAAGAGCTCAGCTGGGCACTGATAAGATGATTATCAGCTCTAATTTTTGGCTCTTAGTTTTTAACCTTCTTTCTCCCTTCTGTTTTATTTGTCGTATTTGCTTTCAGGTAACCTCAGATTATATATGGTATTGAAGAGTAACATGTACCACCAAGCATTGACCTAAGGTCTATATGTCGCAGAATGCCTGTCGTCTCTGGCCCAGTGCCACTGGCTTGTGTGCCTTTCCCTGTGGGCTGCTTGTGCTCAGAGCAGGGTCATCGTGTGCATGAGAACTGGAGTAAGTGCTAATCGCTTTTTGTTTGATATGGAGACAGGGCAGCTGCCGCCTTGTTTACAGTGTGGCGGCCTCTTGGTGTTCTCACACTAGCCGATCCGTACTGTTCCCGAGCACATTTAACCCCCAAAGTCTAGTTCATTTGACTAATTTCATTGCTCTGTGCCATACCTGGGTGCGGTACTCTTAACAGAGCATGATTAGTCGGACTTGGGCACGGTACACATGGTGCGATGGCTAACTGTGCCCGAGTGCACAACGGATCTGACCTCAATGATGCAACTGACGCATGTGCACATGTACACCATACATGAATGGAACCTGGAAGGGACGGAAAGGCTGTACAGATAAAAATTGCCCTATTTCATTTTCGCAAAACGTTGTTTGGGGGGGCATTTTTGTAAGGAGTGTTTGGGGCTGGGGGTAGCGGGTGGTTATGTTTGATTCATTATTTGGATTTTGATAGGGTGCTGCACAGACAAATGAATGGGGGGGGGGGGGGGGGGGAATGTGAAGGCACGCAAAACGATAAAACGTATTTATTCCGTGATCAAACTCGTCACCACTACTCCCCACTGTAGTGTAAAAAAAAGGGGAAGAGATAATAAAAGGTTACAGCAGCTTCTTCTGCCTTCCCCTCATTTGCTCAGTAAAGATAAAAAAAAAAAAAAAAACTTCCCGCGCAGCACATTATGCTTGATTATCTAACAGCTTAAAATTCAGCTTAGCATAATCACCTGTAGGTACAGATTCTAGTTTGCTGTTAGTTCAACCTGTTT
Source organism: Petrocephalus schoutedeni (assembly GCA_026780765.1). Taxonomy (NCBI): domain Eukaryota; kingdom Metazoa; phylum Chordata; class Actinopteri; order Osteoglossiformes; family Mormyridae; genus Petrocephalus; species Petrocephalus schoutedeni. The sequence continues at coordinate 4,592,212 of JAODKL010000047.1, forward strand.
GCTATATTATAGAATCCCTTGCATAAATCACTGATGCATGCAGTTGTGACAAGGTTTAACTGAGTTTCGGCAGTGGTTCAGACATATGGAGTCCATGGTTCTGATTCAATGTTTAGCGATGTAATAGTATACTTAGTACTGGTACTACAGAGATGTAATGCTGAATAGCTTTCAAAAATGTTGTACCAGGGTACCTTTTCAGTACTGGTATTCCGTGCAACACTAGTCTGCACAAATTGAGATATTTGTTAAAATCTGGGACTATCTTCTTATTGGTGCAGCCTGAATAAATACAAATCACTGCGTTGTAAACTTGATAGATCTGTCTGTATTGTGCCCAAGACGACGCCAAATAAACCACAAAGAAAGGACATTTTATCATGAATTCCATTCTGTTGTGCGATAGAGCTTTTCTTCCAATGTTTTCTTCAACACAAAAAGTTGCACGGTGATGACGAAAGTGTGCTCAGGTCAGGATCGTTACAGTGCAACATGAGCACAGACCAGCGGGGGAGGGGGGTCACTTGTGCTCGGGCATGATGCAAGGCAACCAGGCCAAGTTTGAGTGCGCCCTTAAGTGACTTCTAAAATGTGGAAACGTGATGGTGTTGACAGCATCATTGCTGAAGCCGGCAGTATCAAGGCAGAGACGGCACTGCTGCAAAATGTAGCATGTCTTCCTCACCAGTGGGTGTATTTGGTGCTCCAGCTTTGTGTATAGAAAATTTGCCTCAGGTTGACCTTAACTGCGGTTACTCTGTTGGAAATGGCTGCATGCCATGTGATTTCGTGAAGATGCTGACACTCCCTTGCACACTCCAGCACCATGATGCTGAACTGGGTCTGTGATCTGTCAGCTCTCTACAGAGTAGCTGGAGACTAAATACGAATGCTGGAATGACAGTGATCTTGGCAACCCAAATGCTTCACTGCTAAATGAGACAGTGGTGCTGAGAAGGCACAGCTGTCTGAAATGGGGCGGCCTGTTCCTGTACAATTTATAGAAGTCTCCCCAAAATACTGTTAGCTGTGAGCTAGGCCTTAGCATATAAGAAGCGGCCGATGCAGCTGTGGCCCACATTACCTAGCTAGGTTCAGTGAGCAGTGCTGTTGCCTAGCAGCTGCTCCTGTCCTGCTTAACAACTGCAACCCCCTCAAGCAAGGTGATTGCTAATCTGCTTACTGCAGTGCTTTCATTAATGTGCCATTAAAACAGAGTTAAGTTAGTTTTTGGCTAAGGCCGCTGCTGTTGGGCAGTAATGTTGTTTCTGATCACAGGTTTTAGATGCTTTCCATTCCACTTCCTTTAACACTTGTCTAACTTCGTAATCTTCTTTGTCCAGATGGCAGTCAAGCCTAGATTTACACAGCGATCTGAGAGACAAGCTCTAAACCACAGACCTTTTGAATAGTCTTACTTTATTAAGACCAGAAGCTTTTCCACTTTGTTGAAACTTTGATGTTCAGTGTCTGCGTGTGAGCTCTGTTCTTAATGGCAGAAGTGCAGTAATTGCACATATAATTAATAAAATTATCCACTAGTGTCTAACAGTAGGGATAGAAATGTCAATTACGGGGGTTGTTTTCCGTGAGGTCATTATATTAGTCTTACATTGGTTATATCCCATTCACAGCTAGGCCGCTGTCTGTACCCACAGCCACACTCTGCTAACACAACCTCTCGGTTTCTTTCTGATTTGCTTTCAGCTGACTGATCCAGCACTAGGTCTATTCCCAGAAACTTCTATCACTTTAACACAGTCTCTATACTTTATATGAAGCATTTATAAATGGATTTGCTACTTCCTCTGAGGGAACAAGCTGCGGTTTACCCCTTAGTGTTGCATATCAAACTCGAGGCTATTTAAAAGTGTTTACTGGGTAGGTGATCTGTTAGATATGGCTAATACAAAATAAAAAGTAGCTGGATACATTCATCAGTTTGCTGTTCTTTATATGGATTTAGCCTTTTCCCAGTGTCCACTTGTTTCTTCTGAGTACTTTGGTTTCCTCCCATGTGTGAGTGCATGTACCTGGCCTGTGATGGACTGGCATCCCATCTAGGATGTACCCTGTACTGCCTGTAAAGCCTCCAGGCCGCCTTGCAGCCCTGACCAGAATAAGCGCTTGTAAGATAGATGGATACATTCATTAAGGTGGGCAAGTGTGGTGTTGCCAGAGTCTGACCCATATATTGCGACCCTGGAATTTGTTAATGATGTCTAGAGCGAAGGCAGAAACCAACCTGAGACCAGTCTATTCTGACATTCCTTCATTCACTGACTCTCAGTACAGAAGTTTGGAAGACCAGAGCATCTGGTGCAAGCCCAGCAGAACATCCCCCAGTCCTCCCCATCTGGACCTGTACTCACGACTGGTGCCTGGAGGCAGCTCAGCACTGAGCAGTAATTGGAACAGATTAAAGCATTCCGGAACGGGGTCACATTCTCATTTCAGTGGGAGAGTGACCTGAAACTCATAGCGGAAGTGCTTCCACAGCAAAAGCCGGCATCGTCTAGAGGCTCAGCCAGAGTCAGTACTTCAGTCTGGCTTGATCTGTGCGGTGGTTATGGGTGGTTGTCTCCTCTTGGTCAGCAGTGACCGTGTCTGCTGTGACAGTTTGTCTTACAGGCGTTTTGTAAGAATGGGCTTAATTCCCACCGATGAGCAGACCCGCTGCTGGCCTGTAAAAATGAATAATGCAGCCAGAGCTCCTGCCAAGGCCCTGGCATTCGAGTGGAGCGGATGTGGAAAGCCGCTTTGTTTTCGCTTGCCCTTACTGAGTGTTTTTTGGAACGGAGAGGAGGCTTCCTATGTAAAGGGATTAATAATATGTTGCCATGTCTACAGAGATGGTTCAGACTAAGGAAGAAGTCACTCGTCTTTTCCTCTAGTTTCAAAAGTGTAACTTGGTTTGTATCTTTGAGTCAACTGATGTATTGTACGTGATGCATTTTGTGACTGGTGGCTCAAGGTGCGAAACTCTGCGGAGATGCAGGGCTAGCTACCTCCCCGTCATGGCTGCGTGGCTCGCCTGTCGCGCTGTGTGCAGGAATTGAGTCCCCCGGCTTCTGTTTTGTCTCCGACAGGCTGCGGGAGGTGTCGGAGAAGCTCAACAAGTACAACTACAGCAGGTAAGCCAAGCCGAGCCGCTCTGTTCTGGCCGGGCACCCCCGCGGGTGAAGATGCTAACGTGTGTCCTCTCTCCCACAGTCATCCCCCGCTGAATGTGCTGGAACAGGCTACCATCAAGCAGTGCGTGGTGGGTCCGAGCCATGCAGCATTCCTTCTGGAGGTAACTGGGCTCCGAAAATGCCCAAACACACATTTCAGAGCTGCACTCAAGGGGCAATGTTACTGCTGAATTATTTGTAACGGCAGTAATGTTTCCATGGAGCCTGTGGGTGCTTTGCTGGTGGCTTCACAGGGTCCGTGGAGGGGGGGTTGATGAATGTGCTTTTTGTAGGATGGCCGAGCTTGTAGGATTGGATTTGCAGTACAGCCAGATCGCCTGGAGCTGGGAAAACCGGACACCAGCGATGGGTGAGGACATGGGCCCTTCCTTGCATGTACACAATGAGTTCTCATGCACATTCTTCTGTGTATTCAAAAAAAGCTTCAGATCTGTGAATTTGAGGTGTATGTGCACCCCCCCCCCCCCAGCCAGCCAAATGTCCTCTAGTGTGCCAGCGCTGTGTGACCAGTGACAGTTGTCTGGCGTCTGACTCATTATCCCTTTTTAAGAGGGGTCACACTGTGCGACAGACTGTCCTGTCACTCGGTCCGGTGATGTCCCCTGATTGCTGATGGAGGATGTAATGTGGCATTTGAGTGTGGGATTCCTGACCCGTCTGCATAGTCATGGGCCTCCGTCCTATGAGCTTCCCTTTATGGTCAATTTTATGCTCTATGGGGACCATTAATGAGCCAGACTTAAAGAGCGGGATGCAACAGGTGCCACAAGTAAATACGGGTCTGTATAGTCAGAAGCTCAATTCATTTGTTTATACCATAATGTGTTTTGGTCTTGAAGCCCTGGGGGTTATTACTATTATGTCTGTGTCCTGCTATGATAGGAGGCCTGGCATGTGGGCAGCACCTGCAGATTAGTTCTGCGAGTTGTGGGTGCAGCTTGCTCTCTGCCTCATCTGGCTTGCAAATAATCTTTTACGCTATGATTTTCTGAACTGTTAGAGATGCATCGGCACGCTTTCCCGGGAGCATAGAATGTTACCCCTATGCAAGGAGGTGTCTACCTCCCCGAACGCTGTAGCTGCTGAGGCCTCAGTGTCTCCCTGCAGTCCCGAGGGTGTTGCCTGAGCGAGTCTCCATGCCCCTCCCCCCCAATTCATGCCAAGCTGGTCAGTGACATTTTGGGGGATTATAGGCTTGTAACTCATTTCCCATCTTTTATTTTCAGTTCAAAGCTGAGCAGTGGTTCAGGGACAGGAAGGAGCCCCAGGCCTGGCAGGACTAGTGATCCGCCCTGGTTCCTCTCTGGCTCTGACACACTGGGCAGACTGGCAGGCAACACCCTTGGGTAAGTTTTGGCAGGCCCGTGGCTAAGAGCCTGAGCTGACAGCAGGCACAGGTTTGGGGGTTGTCAGTGGTGTCCATGTTGGACAGTGCTGGTGCCGTTCCAGCGCAGAGGATGGCAACCTGTGGTCTGCGGGGCCCGGCCCTTTTGTGCGGCGGCCGTCAAGCCACGTCTCACCTCTGGGCTTCGTTGTGACAGGAGCCGCTGGAGTTCTGGGGTGAATGGTGCTGCTGCTGCGGGCGGAGGTGGGGCCGGGAGCAGCAGCAGCGGAGGCGCAGGAGGGGGAGGAGGAGGCGGGGGCAGCTCCTCCGGCAGGTCCTCAGCGGCGGCCCGGGACTCCCGCAGGCAGACCAGGGTGATCCGCACAGGAAGGGAGCGTGGCTCCGGACTACTGGGCAGCCAGCCACAGCCCGTCATTCCAGCCTCCGTCATCCCGGACGAACTCATCACCCAGGTCAGCCGCAACGTCCCCACGCGGCGTCCCTGGGCTTTCCCCTCCTCTCTCCCGAACCTGATGAGAATTTTTTTTCCCCCCTACTTCCTCTAGGCCCAGGTAGTTCTCCAGGGGAAGTCCAGAAGCGTCATCATCCGGGAGCTCCAGCGTACAAACTTGGATGTGAACCTGGCTGTCAACAACTTGCTGAGCAGAGATGATGAGGACGGCGACGACGGCGACGACACTGCCAGCGAGTCCTACTTACCCGGAGGTGTGCGCCAAGCCGGCCTCTCGCGTTCATGTCGCCTCGGTCCTCCTGCCTCGTCGCGTCACGCTTCTCGCTGTAGCTGCCGTAGGCCTCAGATTCTCGGGAAATCACTCGCATGCCGCTCAGCCGCTTGACGCTCCGTGCCGCTTCCCAGACGCTCGTGTGAAATGTTTTCATGTGTGATGGTCCCAGAAGACCTGATGTCCCTGCTGGACGCAGACATCCACTCGGCCCACCCCAGCGTCATCATCGATGCCGACGCCATGTTCTCTGAGGACATCAGCTACTTCGGATACCCCTCCTTCCGGCGCTCCTCGCTGTCCCGGCTGGGCTCCTCGCGAGGTACGTCGTGCTCCGGGGCCTCCGTCTGCAGGCTGAGCTTCCATTTCCTTCCACTGTAGAGAACCTGAGAGCCTACAGCTCCGTCTGTCACAGCTCCGGTTTTACCGGTGTGCTTGTAGAAGGTTCATACGTCCCTTTTTTTGGGTGACTATACATTAGCCTGTTTATAAATCGCTTGCCCTTGTGAGGCATGCTTTACACAACGCTGCTTGCTGCCATGTCCTCTGTAAAGATGAGCGCGGTGGCACGGTAGGTACAGGCTGCCCCCCGGTGTGCTGGACGTGATTGGTTGAGGTGAAGTGACATGCATGGGCAGGGTCCCAACCTGCAGTGAGCCCTCTGAGAAAGGCCCGCCAGGCCCCACAGACCCCTCCTGCCTCTCTGAGGCTGGGACAGTTTGACGCCCCAAATTGGTCTCTGCATGCCCGAACCTCGCTGTACCCCGTAATGCCGCAGTTCACCGTTACTCTTTACATATTTATCTGCTGCACACTTTCATTATTCTGAAGGGTCTTTCCCAGAGAGTGGCTTACTTTTATCCCACTGGTGTGACCCCATTGCATACCAGTTCTTCTTCTTCCCTTAGAGCGAGACTCGGAGCTGTTGCGTGAGCGTGAGTCTGTGTTGAGGTTGCGTGAGCGGAGGTGGCTCGATGGCGCCTCTTTTGATACGGAGCGAGGCTCCACCAGCAGGGAGGGCGAGCCCGGCCTGGACAAGAAGAATATCCCCTTGCAGAGCCCCGTCTCCCTGGGGGAGGACCTCCAGTGGTGGCCTGACAAGGTCAGCTGTTTGCACGTCTGTCGATCGTCTAACACTAACCCCAGGCGTATCCCATGTTCTCTTTCCTGATTAATGTCCGTTTTCAGTCGTCTTCTCTATTTGTGTTTTTGTGATATTTCTGCATTCCAGCACCTTCCTGAAGTGGATGTTGTGTATCAGCCTTAGGCAGGGTGTCCCTGCTCTCCGTTGACTGGAGGAGCATTTGTGCTGGCCTCACCTTGTTTATCCTTCCTGTCCTCTCTCACTCTCAGGATGGCACCCGCTTCGTCAGCATCGGCGCTCTGTACTCTGAGCTCGTAGCGCTCAGCACTAAAGGAGAGCTCTACCAGTGGCGATGGACTGAACCCGAGCCGTACCGCAATCCACAGGTAATTTGGTCTTGAGCACGGAGCCATTTTGTGATGCATCGGAGGCTTCAGTGAAACCGCAACAGATCCAGAGGGTGCAGCTACTTTGTCAGTTGGAGACCTTGGTTGAACATGCATCTCACTTTCTCTGGCCTCTAGAACCCAGCTATTCATCACCCTCGCTCCACCTCCTTGGGCCTGGCCAATGAGAAGATCACCCTCCTGTCAGCCAACAGCATCAGGGCCACCGTGGCGACGGAAAGCAATAAGGTCTGTTCCTCCCCTGCCGTGTGTCGGCCTACTTATCGGCCTGTTCCACTTGAGTGAGATGTTGGTGTTGTTTCTGCTGCGTACTCAGGTGGCCACCTGGGTAGATGAGACACTGAGCACGGTGGCCTCTAAGCTGGAGCACAGCGCTCAGGCCTTCCCAGAGCTGCTGGGCGAGCGTGTCGTCTCCCTGCACTGCTGTGCCCTCTACACCTGCGCCCAGCTTGAGAGCTGCCTCTACTGGTGGTGAGGGCTTATCTCTGGCCACGGGTCTCGGGTCTGGGCCTTGAGATACAGCCAGCGCCGTCGCTTAATCGCTACGCTCTTGTGTCTCCAGGGGCGTCGTGCCTTTTAATCAAAGGAAGAAGATGCTTGAAAAGGCCAGAGCCAAGAATAAGAAGCCAAAGTCCAGCACCGGCATCTCCTCCATCCCCAACATCACGGTGGGGACTCAGGTGAGGCGGCGGGGGCCTCTCCCGTTGGAGGGCGGGTGCGGCGAGCTCGGCCTGCCATCCGATCCCTGATTGGCTGGACCTCCCGCTGTCCAGGTATGCCTGAGGAACAACCCCCTGTACCACGCGGGCGCCGTGGCCTTCTCCGTCAGCACAGGGGTTCCCAAGGTGGGCGTCCTCATGGAGTCTGTGTGGAACATGAATGACAGCTGCAGGTTCCAGCTACGTTCTCCAGAGAGCCTCAAGAACATGGAGAAGACAAGCAAGAGCCAGGAGACTAAGTAAGAATGCAGTCTATGACCCCCCCCCCCAAACCCTGACGGCCAACCACCCGGGGTTTCCTGCACTGATCTTACTTTGCTTGTAGGACGGAGAGCAAACAGGAGTGTGTGAAGACCGAGATGGGCCCCCCGCCATCCCCAGCCTCCACCTGCAGCGATGCATCCTCCATCGCCAGCAGTGCCTCGCTGCCTTACAGTATGTCCCCTGCGGGCTGGGCCAGGCCGCCCTCCCCACCGGCCTCACGCTCACATGAGCAGTGCCAACTGCCCTCCCCCGTGCCCCTGCCTTGCCAAACGCCCTCGCGGGTGCCCGGGGGGATTGGTGCATATAAACGTGAAATGTTTCATAATCTCACAATGTCTCTCTTCCAAGATGTTACCATTCACTAACTGTGTGCCGTGTGTCGCAGAGCGACGGCGCTCCACCCCCGCCCCCAAGGAGGAGGAGAAGGTCAACGAGGAGCCTTGGCCTCTTAGAGAAGTGGTTTTTGTAGAGGATGTTAAAAACGTCCCTGTCGGAAAGGTGTGTGAGACGCGCTGTGGCTCGCGGCCGGCCGGGCGGGCGGAACGACCGCGGCAGCATCGATCGCTCTCCACTCGTTCTCTTTTATCTCTGCAGAGTGCGAGTGCGACGTGCCGGATAACATGAAGTGTATTTCAGCCGCGTTCTGCTATTAAAAACAAAGCGTTTTTTTTCAGTCACGTGTCCCTAAAGAGCTCGGTCTCTGAGATTTTAAAGATGCTGTAGAGTTGCCTCATGCTGTCTGCTCTTCTCTCTGTGCTGTCGTCACTGTGTGACGTGCTGTTTCAATGACCCAACATTTGCACCAGCTCTCCTCTTTTGAACTCAAGGTGCTAAAAGTCGATGGTGCGTATGTTGCTGTGAAATTTCCAGGGACGTCGAGCAGTGTGGGCAGCCAGAGCGCGGCTCCCTCTGACTCTGACCCGTCCTCACTGCTGCAAGACTGTAGGCTGCTCCGAATAGATGAGCTGCAGGTATGCAACCCCCCCACCCCCCGAGATCTCTGACCCGAAGCCTCCTTCTGATTACTTACATCCTCCCCCTTGTCCCCGCAGGTAGTAAAAACTGGTGGAACTCCAAAAGTTCCCGATTGCTTTCAGCGCACACCTAAAAAACTCTGTATACCTGATAAAGCTGAAATCCTAGCGGTCAACGTCGACTCCAAAGGTACCGCGCTCACTCCTGCACGCATTTCCTCCTCACAGGGCTGCCTTTTCATGTTGGCAGTGCTGACTGGCTGTTTGCCCCCCCACAGGAGTCCATGCTGTGCTCAAAACAGGCAGTTGGGTGCGCTACTGTGTCTTTGACCTGGCCACGGGCAAGGCAGAGCAGGAGAATAACTTTCCCACCAGCAGCCTGGCCTTTCTGGGCCAGAACGAGCGAAACGTGGCCATCTTCACAGCGGGACAGGTGAGCCCCACTGTCGCCACCTGCTGGCTGCCCCTGCTCATTGTCCACGCGGTGGTGTAATGCTGCGATTGCTGTGTTCCCAAGGAGGCCCCCGTCATCCTGCGTGACGGCAATGGGACAATTTACCCTCTGGCCAAAGACTGCATGGGGGGGATACGGGATCCGGACTGGCTGGATCTGCCCCCCATCTCCAGCCTGGGCATGGGGGTCCACTCCCTCACCAACATTCCCACAAACTCCACCATTAAGAAGAAGGCTGCTGTTGTTATCCTAGCAGTGGAGGTAAGTAGTGTGGGAGAAATGTGAGATCTTCATTTTCCCCCAGAATAATCCTTATTAACGCCCGGCCGCCCCCGCAGAGGCAGGCTCTGATGCAGCACGTCCTGCGCTGTGACTACGAGGCCTGCCGGCAGTACCTGGCCAGCCTGGAGCAGGCGCTGCTGCTTGAGCAGGGCCCGCCGGCCCTGGGCGCCGTGCTGGAACATCGCTGCGACGGCAACCGCAACGTGCTGCACGCCTGCGTCTCTGCCTGCTTCCCCGTCAGCAACAAGGAGACCAAGGAGGAGGAGGGTGAGCGGCCGTGTGTGTGTGTGTGTGTGTGTGTGTGTGTGTGTGCGCGCGCGTGCGTGTGTGTGTGTGTGTGCGTAGGCTCGGTGCCCCCCCCAGTGACTGGGCCCTCCCCTCGCTTTCAGAAGCGGAGCGTTCTGAGAGAAACACCTTCGCGGAGCGGCTGTCGGCCGTGGAGGCCATCGCCAACGCCATCTCGGTGGTCTCCAGCAACAGCTCGGGGAACCGGAGCGGCTCGTCCAGCAGCCGGGGGTGAGCCGCCTTTCCTGAGGGCGTGGCTGGCGTGCCGTACCTGAATGTGCTTGGCGTGAGGGGTGTGACCGTGGGTGCTGGCCCGTGACCCAGGCGTGTCCCCCCCCCCAGGTTGCGGCTGCGTGAGATGATGCGCCGGTCCCTCCGAGCAGCAGGACTGGGCCGCCATGAGTCGGGACCCTCCTCCAGCGAGCACCAGGACCCAGTGTCCCCACCCATCGCCCCGCCCAGCTGGGTCCCAGACCCCCCTCCCATGGACCCAGGTGGGTGTGGCCGCCGTCCCCGAAGGCCCTGCCCCGTGCTGACTCCGCAAGGCACTGACCTGTTCTCCTCCGCGGCAGACGGGGACATCGACTTCATCTTGGCACCGGCGGTCGGGTCGATCACAACCACCGCTTCCAGTACCGGCCAGGGGCCGAGTACGTCAACCATACCAGGTGAGCCCAGGGTGCCCCGGAGGGGGTGGGGGGCAGGCCCCCTGCGCTGGCTCACTGATGGACTCTCCGACTGCCGTTTTAAAGCAGGCTTATTTTCTCCGCGTTTTATAACGGGGGTAGGCAGTCTCAGCCAGAATGGGCCTTTGTGTGTGCAGGTTTTCACTGCGACTCCCTAATTAGATTACTAATTAGAGGACTGATTTGCTGAAGAGTCCTTACCCTTCGCTTTAAACTGCTGACCTAAAGTCTATCCCAAATACACCAGCCCTCTGTGGATAAGATTGCCCACCCCCCTTTGCTTAGGAGATTCTACTTCCTCCATTGTCTTATTTCCCTCATCCCTGTCTTATGCACCCTTCTGCATAAATGGTGCACTAATAGAGTCCCACACACTCTTGCCAAGTCCCCTGGGCTAGCTGCTACAAAGAAATGAAATGAACTGAGCTAAATGTTCGGTCACGCGGCCCGTTTTGCAGGACCCTCCTCCGAGCCCTCCCTGGTGGACTCCAAGGACCGGAAGAGCAACGCCCACCTGATCCTGAAGCTGATGTGCAACAGCGTGGTGCTGCATCCGTACCTCCGCGAGCTACTCTCAGCCAAGTAGGGGCCGCCGCCGTGGGAAGGGGCTCCCCGTAGCTGCGCTTGCCTGCCACACATGCTCACGCTGATGCTTTGACAGGGATGCCCGTGGGATGACCCCCTTCATGCTGGCTGTCAGTGGGAGGGCTTATCCAGCTGCCATCACAGTTCTGGAAGCGGCACAGAAGATAGCCAAAGGTGAGAGGCCCGGTTCCCTGCAGTGTCCACAAGGGGGCCTCGTGCTCCTTTCATAGGGCCTGACTGCACGGCTCTCTGTGTGTGCCGCAGGTGACCCCGGACCAGGTGACAAGGAGGATGCGGACTCGGTGTTCATGGAGATGATCTGCCCGCCTGGCACCAACCCGGATGACTCCCCTCTCTATGTGCTGTGCTGCAATGACACATGCAGCTTCACCTGGACGGGGGCGGAACACATCAATCAGGTATGCTCACCTGGCCGTGTGGCGCCTCCCCCCGGCCCTTGCGACTCTGTCTGGTGGCTGAGTTCTCTTTCTCTCTCAGGATATTTTCGAGTGCCGGACATGTGGCTTGCTGGAGAGTCTCTGCTGCTGCACCGAATGTGCCAGAGTCTGCCACAAGGGACACGACTGCAAGTCAGTTCACCTAACCAACACCGGGTGGCGCAGGGGTTGAGGGACATGAGGCTAGGGTGTCTTGTAAAGTGGCCCTTTCCCTTCCAGGCTCAAGAGGACATCCCCCACTGCCTACTGTGACTGCTGGGAGAAGTGCAAGTGTAAGACCCTGATCGCGGGACAGAAGTCAGCCCGGCTGGACTTGCTCTACCGGCTGCTCACCACTACCAACCTGGTCACCATGCCCAACAGCCGGTGAGTGCAGGGCCCGCGGGCGCTTTGAGGCCCGGCGTACGTGACGTTGGAGTGGGGCTCATGTCTGTGCCATTCCGTGCCACAGGGGGGAGCATATCCTGCTGTTCCTGGTCCAGACTGTCGCCCGGCAGAGCGTGGAACACTGCCAGTACCGGCCCCCGCGCATCCGGGAGGACAGGAACCGCAAGGCGGCGAGCGCTGAAGGTGCGTAGGGATGGGCGTTGGGTGACGGGGAGGGCATCCCCTGTGCTTCTAAAGCTGGGAGTGGCGCTGACCCGCGGGCCCTGTGCCGTTCAGACTCGGACATGCCGGACCACGATCTGGAGCCGCCCCGCTTCTCCCAGCTGGCCCTGGAGCGCGTCCTGCAGGACTGGAACGCCCTGCGCTCCATGGTGCTGTTCGGCTCCCAGGACAGCAAAGACCCGTGAGTACCGCGGCAGTGCCGGCCCGGCCCGACCCGGGTACCGCGTCCTGGCGCTGAGCCGTCGCCCTCCTGTCCCTCCAGGCTGAGCGCCAGCAGCAGAGTGGGTCACCTCCTCCCCGAAGAGCAGGTCTACCTCAACCAGCAGAGCGGCACCATCCGCCTCGACTGCTTCACACACTGCCTCATCGTCAAGTGCGCCCCGGACATCACGCTCAGCCGGGTATGATCCCCATCCCCCGGGCCTTCCTCCCACCCCCCCCCCAGGCCCCGCTAACCCCTCTCTCTCTCCCTGAGCAGTTCATCGACACTCTGCTGGGGACCTTGGTGAAAGAGCTGCAGAACAAATACACCCCGGGCCGCAGGGAGGAGGCCATCGAGGTCACCATGCGGTTCCTGCGCTCGGTGGCTCGGGTCTTCGTCATCCTCAGCGTCGAAATGGCCTCGTCCAAGAAGAAGAAGTGGGTGCCGCAGCCCCGTGGCCCTCGGGCGGCCCCTCTGTCCCGCCTGGGGGGGCCCCTGCATGTCGGGGCTCTGCGCACCCTGACGGCCGCTCTCTCTCTATCGCCCCTTCAGTAACTTCATCCCCCAGCCAATCGGAAAGTGCCGGCGCGTCTTCCAGGCCCTGCTGCCCTACGCCGTGGAGGAGCTGTGCAACGTGGCCGAGTCGCTCATCGTGCCGGTGCGCATGGGCGTGGCCCGGCCCACGGCGCCCTTCACCCTGGCCAGCACCAGCATCGACGCCGTGCAGGGCAGCGAGGAGCTCTTCTCCGTTGAGCCGCTGCCCCCGCGGCCCTCGCCGGACCAGCCCAGCAGGTACGGGGCGGCCCGGGGCGCACGGCGGGCCGCGATGCGGGGGGCGGCGCCGGCTCACGCCCGTCTGTGCCGCAGCTCCGGGCAGCCGGCCTCGTCCTACATGATCCGCAACCCGCAGCCCCGCCGCAGCAGCCCGTCCCAGCCGGCGCGGGGCCGCGACGAGGAGCACGACGACATGGTCTCCGCGGACGTGGAGGAGGTGGGTGGAGCCCGCTTTGCTGGAGGGGGGGCCTGCGTGGTCGACGGGTGCCGTCATGCCGTGCCGTGTCCCCGTGCCAGGTGGAGGTGGTGGAAGGCGTGGCTGGGGAAGAGGATCACCACGACGACCAGGAGGAGCAGGGCGACGAGAACGCGGAGGTGGAGGGCCAGCAGGACGAGCACGACGAGGACGGTGAGGGCCGCTGCCTGGGCCGCGCCGCTCGGGCGCCGGGAGCTCGCCGCTGACGCGTGTCCCACCCCCAGGCAGCGACATGGAGCTGGACCTGCTGGCAGCCGCCGAGACCGAGAGCGACAGCGAGAGCAACCATAGCAACCAGGACAACGCCAGCGGGCGGCGCAGCGTCGTCACGGCAGCCACCGCCGGCTCGGAAGCAGGTACCTGCCCGGCGGCATGCGGCACAGCGGCCTCTGTGGACACTTTCCGGGGGCCCTACCTGACAGTGCATGTATCTGATCTCTCCCTTACGCTGCCCCCACTGCTCTCAGACTAGGATTGTTGTCAGTGCTCTTCAGCAGCCGAACACCATCGCTGATTAGTGCGGGGTGGGGGGGT
>JAODKL010000047.1:4632892-4651593 GCA_026780765.1 Petrocephalus schoutedeni
CCAAATCAGAACCTCACATCTGCGAGGCTGCTTCATGGATGCGGGAGCCCCCCTCCTCCTCTGCCTGGGCCTGACACCCATGACCCCCTCAGAGGGTTACAGCAAACTGTATCCTTCAGGAAACATGAAGACAAGCATCTTGCGGTGTCAAAGGCCGATACACCCACAACCTGGACTACAACTCCCAGACCTCCCAGAAAAGGCATCCACATCCTATCCCAGTACCAGCAGGGGGCACCTAAAGACAGTGCCTCCCTGGGTCTAACCCTAACCGCATCAACCGGACACATTCAGCATTTCCTCGTTAGCGACTTGACTTGACTTGACAATCTCGAGTGGAGAAAATAAAAACGGCCAAAGAGCCCTGAGCCAGAGAGTCTGGAGACCACCACGGGCCAGTGCAGCGGTACTTAAGGCGTTGCGTCTTGCTCTGAATGCACTTCGTCGGGGGGCTGGCAGCCGCTGTCTGGGGACGGGGGAGCCCGTGGAGGCTCGATCTCCGCCTCGGGCGGCTCAGAGCAGTGGCTGCAGCGTGACTCGGCTACGGAGGGCAGGCTGCCGCTCAGGGAGGGCGAGTCGCACTCGCTGGAGGTGCCGCTGCGCTGGCTCAGCAGCTGGGCCTCCATGTCCTCGCACGTCTCCCCGGCTTTCCTGCGCAGCCTGGCCTTGTTCTTCCTCCCTGAGGAGGAGGATGAGTCCCTGGCCCACTTGGACACCCCTGGGCCTCGCCACCCGCCGCCAGCCTCGTCTGTGCCACTCCCACCGCTGTGGTGGCGCAGTTTGCCGGCTCTGCATTCCACATCCGCCTGCGCCTCTGCGCCGTTACTATCCCTGCGGACGGGAAAGGGGCACTGGTGAGCTATGGCGGGGCGGGACAGAGGGCGAGCAAAGTGTGAGAGAGAGAGAGGGCAGCAATGCGAGAGAGAGAGAGGGCAGCAAAGCGAGAGAGAGAGAGAGAGAGGGCAGCAGAGAGAGAGAGAGAGAGAGAGAGGGCAGCAAAGCGAGAGAGAGAGAGGGCAGCAAAGAGAGAGAGAGAGAGGGCAGCAAAGCGAGAGAGAGAGAGAGAGAGGGCAGCAAAGCGAGAGAGAGAGAGAGAGAGGGCCGCAAGCCGACCTGTCGAGAGGCGCGTAGGTGCTCAGGACGGAGCCGGCCATGGCCCTGGTACTGGCACAGTCGCTGGGCGTCCCTAGGCTGACAGTGGCCGACTCCCCGCTCAGGCTGTGTCTCTCCTTCTGAACATCAGCCTGCACCTCCAGCCTGAGACAGATGCATGTCGTCACGCTCACGCTTCTCCCCGGATGCCCCAGGAGCCCCGCGGGACGCAGCCCACCTGACCGTGGCGCTGCCCGACAGGCTGCCAGTGATGCTGCCCCCCGCCAGCGCCGTGGTGCTGGCTGTCTCGCTCAGGTTGTCCCTGGCGGCCCCCGCGCGCTCCATGTGGCTCCCGCTGGCGCTCAGGCTGCTCGTCAAGCCGCCCACGCTGCCCTCGCCAATACTGGGGTTGTTCCGGGCCTCCGCCGCAGAGGCGGAGTCTGCGGGACGAAGTGGGGCCGTTTCAAAAGGGCGGAAGGGCCGGCCGGGGGGCGGCCGTTTCGTGGCGCCTGTACGGACGCGAGTACCTGCGGCCGCCGCTCCATTCGCCGCACTCATGTCGTTCTCGTCGTCGAACTCGATGCGCACACCCCTGCCACTGCGGGCCGACACACCGCAGCCCCCACTGCGGCACAGCGAGATGGGCACCACCCCGTAGACGTAGGCCAGCATGATGGGCACCCCAATGCCTGGGAGGAAATACTGGATACTCAGTGCTGGACAAAGGCAGCATGCACCAAGCCCACAGAGGCGAGGCGGGGACCTACCGACCGTGACCGCGGCCACCACTGGGGAGACTACGACAGACAGAGTGACACCTCCTGCGATCACCAGGTTCCTCTTGTGCTTTGAGATGTCCTTCCCTTCATAGCGGCTGTGAATCTGTGGGGGAGGGGGGGCAGCCATTCACACCCAGAGCACTCAGGGAAGCTGCTCCCGGTCTTATGCAGTACCCAGAACAGAGAATCACCAAGGAAGGGCAGCAAGAAGCCACATGAGGCCCAAAGACACCCTTGGGGGACTTTTACTTACACAAAAATGCTCTGAGAGTAAAACAAGTGACTGGTTCAGAGAGATAACCAATCAGATTGTAGAGGACACAGGTCCAAGCAACTACAGGAGGTAGGACCAAGACATTTGATTCGTTCTGAGGGCAGAGCATTTTTGTCTAAGTGAAACTCCCCAGAGCGAAAGACTCACCTGAATGGGCAGCTTTGACCAGCTTCCCAACACTGCAGGTGCCCAATTTTCATGGTAGTGTAGGGCATTTGCATTCGTCCATTATTATTATTATCATTATATTAACCACTGTTATTCATGCATACCTGCTGGGATTTGAACCCACAGCCTTTCTGTTGTTAGGGGAATGCTCTACTTGTAGAGCTACAGGAGCATAGTTCTGCTTGTAATGGGCCTCACTCCCACACATACAGGTAGCCTGGTGAGCATGGCCCCAGCTTGCTCTTGATGTATATACCCATGTTACCAATTTACCTTTAAGACTCCCTGGCCCTGCCCAACTAGCACGTGACTCACCTTCCTCCCCACGTACACAGGGATGCCGATGATCATGGCAGGGACGGCGATGCCTGCAATGAGCGCGATGCCCACCGGGGCGCCCACCAGTGTGCCCAACTGCCACAGGATCTTCTTCTTGCGACTCCAGGGCTTCTTGCCCCAGAAGGTACATCCAGACGGGCTGCAGGCAAGAGAGACAATGTTGGTCCTACTACCCGACCGGCCTCTCCCTCTGCAGCCATCTGAGCCAGCTCCCCCCCCCCACCTGAGATAGTGCAGGTCCGAGATCTCCTTCATGCACAGCCAGCAGAACTCACACCCACACACGGCGCACGTCATGTGGTTGCAGCTGCCATCATTCATCTTGATGATATAGGCGGCACATCGAGGACAGGGCTTGATGTCGTCCACTGCAGAGAGGTGCGTTCACTCAGCGCCTGGATACATGTGCAAGTCCCGCCCCTCTCCACCGGTGGCCCCGCCCCCGACCGCACAGCCCTCCGCCACCCCCACGCTGACGTACCGGCAGCCCCGCTCTCCTGACTGTAGCTGAGGGAGGAGGAGCGGAGGCTCCGCAGCTGCAGGCTCTGCGCCCTCTGCTGGCGCGCCGCGTCGCATGTCTGGTTCGGGTGCCACAGCTGCTTGCAGTGGTAGCAGAACTCCGTCCCACAGCCCTCCCTGCCGCATGTGATTTTGGGGCAGCTGGCGCAGCCAAAGGCTATGACTGCATACCTGCACCGTGTGAGGAGATGGGTTTGGAATACGAGTACGGCGAGAGCCAAACCCAGAAGCCAGGCTCCATCAGCTTCAAGTTAACATAACATGGCAGCAGAGATTTCACCAGGGTAACACGGGTAAGAAGCTGAACCCCAGCTACTCCCTAGTGAAGAGGCCGTAGAACTCAAGTTTCAGTAGCTTGAGCATAAACACAAAGTATCTGTAGACATCATGGTAGATGTGGTTTTACTGTTGTACCTTTGTTACCTGTTGTACCTCATTTACTGCAAACATACAGGTGTAAACAAGGGGAGAGTATTCTCTTAGGCACACAAGACACTCAAAGTCCAGTAAGAATCCATCAATCCTCCCCCAACTTATCCTGCACAGCCGGGGTCTCAAAGCAGCAGAATCCCTTCCATTTGGTAGCGGATTGTAGGAAAATGTCAAATGTACTTTATTATGACCATATATAAATGTTGGTGATGTCTTACTGTGCGTGATGTATCAGTTAAACTTTACCATATGCATGTACAGGAAAATCACGCTACATATGGGGTCCTTCAGATTGTTGGCAGTTTCGGCCATCGCTCGTGGATACGGGGGACCACAGTTACCGCTGGCCACAGCGGGGGAGCTCTGACTTACCCGCAGTCTGGCGCGGGGCACCAGCGGCAGTCGGGGTCAGCTACCAGCCAGCGCCGCAGCATGAACTCCTCGTATTTCTCCATGAGGACGCGGTCGGCCAGGATGGCGCGGATGTCGTGGGGGTTCAGCCGCTCGGCACACTCGGGGCAGCTGATGTTGACGCGGCTCTCGGAGATTTCGATGCGCAGGTACTGGCGCAGGCAGTCGGCGCAGGAGCGGTGGGGGCAGGTCATGATGTCGGGGAAGCGGTCCCGGGCGTGCCGCAGCAGGCACAGCGGGCACTCCAGCAGCTCTGCGGGGGGAGGCGGCGGGGAGGAGCGCGACGAGCACGAGGACAAGGAGCCCGAGTTCCCCCTCGCCCCGTCCGCGCGCGGCTCAGAGCGGACGCTCTCCACGCTGGCGATGCCGTCGACGCCGAGGTCGCGGGAGCGGCGCTTGGGCTCGCGGCGGAAGAAGGAGCGCAGCGAGAGCCGCCGTTTCCGCGGTGCCTTCCTGACGGAGGCCAGGCTGACCGAGGAGGTCGCCGACTGCAGGTCGCGGTCCGATCCCATTGACCGCTGCTGCAGGTTCATATCTCCGGGAGAGGGTGGGGGTAAAGGGGGCGGGACTCCCACAGGAGATGGCGGCTGTTAAGACATTGTGACTTCCTAATGTCGGACCGCTTCCTCATGCAGTCCAGTCAGGCATCAGCAGCAGACTCGGGATCCAGGAAGCTGAAGGAACCTCTGGAATCTGGGCAAGTGCGAAGAGGAAGAAAGAGAAAAGCTTGTAAACAAAGGGCCATTGTAACCGCTCTATGGGCGCCTTGGCTCCTCATTCGCACAGCCTGAGAATATAGTAAAATGTGGGAGAGGAGCAGGGCTGCTTTTTTACTGTAGAACAGTGAGCAGAGACATTGCTCGAGCACTTTCCCCACATGCTACTTTCTGACATATGGAGGCGGAATTTGACAGAATGTACTCCTTTATTAGCAAGCTGTAAGCGAACTGATCTGCGAAGCAGACTTGCATACCATCTGCACAAAGACCCTGTTCATTAATAAGAATGACTTCACTTGCATTATATTCTAACTCCCAGAACGCTAATGACAAGCATTTCAGCAGGGTCAACCTCTACAACCTGCTCAGATGCTCCCATAATAACAGAAGTACAGCTTTTTGGGTTTCTAAGGACAATGCTAATATGTAGAGACCGGTGTAAGAAAAAAGGTTGTGGTATGTGCATGTCCATAAAAACCAAAAAATGTACTACCTGTGCAGCAGCGTCCTTACTGTGAAGATACAGATGTGAAGGAGAGACTGACAAGGCACAGGGGGCAGCTGGAATGCAAACAATCTGTTAAGAGGTTGTCTGTGAAGACCAGGAGACATAAAGACCAGGGAAACTTAAATGGATATATTCAGAAAAGAAAAATATTCCCATCAAATCACAGTATGACACAAACCGTCTATATGAGTGGATCTGGACTGGCCACTTGCTGAACACCAAGCTTAGGCTGATCACAAGGCACCTGTGGTCTATGTGCGAATTTCTCACCACACTGGGGGTTTCCGAGAATGTCTGCTACCCCCTGTGCAAATGCCATCTCCCCGACTACACTACAGGAACACCAATGTAGCTCCAAGTGGAGGAAGGTGGAAACATTATCCCACTATAAAGTAATTCAAGGCCAAGAAATAAGCTTTTGAATACACCCAGAACCAAAGAAATGACAAGCAACAGAGCAGTAACCACACATTTGTTTTCATCTCTTTGTGGGGACTGTCCATTTATTTTTATGGGGAAAACCCAAATCCCAACAATGACAACTTTCCCGTAACCAAACAAAATACAAGACCTTTCGACATTTTCGGTTTTTATATTTCATTCACAGATTTTCATAAAATTGAGTTTCCCTCTGCTGGGACTGGAAAACAAATGGTCCCCACAACGTCAGAACAACAGGTTTTCACCACATTGTGGGGGACCAAATGTCCCCACAATGCAATATTTACATGCCCCACGCACACAACACCGACCAAGGCTCCTCAGCACAGAGGAAAGTGACACTCCACTGCAAGGCCATTTCCCACGAGAGTGACGTTCCACAGTTGTACTAATGGCATGTGGCCAGAGAGGCACCGTGTTGCTAAGCATTGGTGGCAACAGCATCATTTGGAGTAAGTATGTGAGTAAAATACAAAAATACAGCATGTTTATTGATATGAACATATCAAAATCAGTCCTATTGTTACTGAAATAAAACACTGCCAGACAATTAGAGTCCTTAGTTACCAAAAAACCATTACAGACTGTGCAAAACTTGTCTACAGACTTATTTAGAGAATGAATCCTCACTATCAATATTATTGGTTTCCAAGGAGACTGATTGCTCCCCACTGCCAGGGTGAAACCTGACACAGTTTGCTGATACATGAATGATGTCCATCACTGACCTGCAAAATGACCATGAGGAACTATCCCTGCCCATTTCTGCTAGGCAACTGTATGGGGACATTCAGCACAATTCAAACACTGTTCGGCAGCATTCAATAAACAATGCACTCTCAACCACCTCTGCTCTGAAACACAAAGCCAGGTTTCCATCATAAATACTTGCAGTTAATCAAGCATCACTTCCACTGATCACTGACCCAGACATTAGAGCCTCCGTATAAAAACACTGCAGCACTGAGCACAAAGAATGCAATATGAAAGCCACAGCATCAATTGTACCATGTGACTCCAAGGAAGTCCTCTCAGCAAACCTTAAACAGGGGGACATAACTAACAAAAATCTGTCAGAAACACAGCAAACAGCACCCTCCTTCCTCAAGTGCACAGATGAGGAAATGATGTCAGCAGACAGGCATCCCACCGCCTCCGCTGTGTGGGTGTGTGTGTGCTGCGTGTGTGCGTGAGAGAAAGAGAGAGAGAATGAGAGCAGCTGTGTGCTGTCCACAAACAGCACCGATCCCATGGGAAGTTCACTCATAAACCCCAGGAGCACGTGCTCCACTCCAGCTCCCAAGCACTCCAGTGCCAGGCAAAGCCACAGAAGGGTCGGCTCCAGGGACAGGGACACACTGTCCTCACAGCAGACCCCATTCAGGCCCCTTAACCACAGCCGCACGTCCCTGGCCTCAACCCTACATGACACACTGCTGTACTCTGCACATTCTCCTCCATTACCACGAAAATATTATACAAGCTAAAAGAAAGCTAGTGGAAGGCGGAAAATGGTTAAAAAGAAGAGTACTGACTTTAAAAACAAACTGATCAGCCTGCTGTGACATATAGCAGGCTTAACTTATCCCAGTGAAGTTACTCACGGCTGAAAGTTGCATTGCTCTTTCCTGCTAGACTTTATGCTTGCAAGTACCAAGCACCCAGCAGAACTTTAAAGATCAACAGAGGGCACTCATGGGCGCAGGACCATCTGGCTGCCATTCAAACATCTTATGAAGGTGTTGCCAAATGGGCCATCCGAGCTGTTGTGAGGTACCCAACATGCAAGAAACCCTATCAAACACATCTCTGGGTACATGTCCAAAGACAGAAAACATGAAATACAAGTCGGGAAAAGAAACAAGAATCTCAATGTAACAAAACCTTTGTCTCTGGGTCTCACGCACCAGCATTAAAAATGGTCCAGCCACCAATTTTCAATATAAAAAGATCTACAAGATTACCTAAAAGCAGACTATTGCAAGAGAAACGTTTAATTGTTAGACATTTATAAGCAATTACATAAATCTAGCTGACAGACAGACAGACAGTCCTTTGAATGAATGTGGTGTGGTATCTCAGTCGATTAAGTCTTTAATATTAGTCTGGTGATTGGACAATTATGGTTTAAAGAGATGACAGGGAGAATTGGGGAAAAAAGATTTCGAAGATGATTGACATTCACTTTTTCACTACCTGGAGTTCTGATTTTCATTTAATGATTATTTTACAGAACTAGTTGACTCCACATATCTGATATTAAAGCAGTTCCCAGTTCCACATTCTAATAAGTAAATCCAGGTTTCCTTCCACACAAGCACTGGACCTGCCTTTCAGCTGCTGTCCTCGGGCAGACACTCACACCCATTCCTGTGTATTATCAAGATGCAGGTGCATCGTTAAGCCCAAACAGCATGCAAGGTCACATCCTCCGGCACTGGGCTGATAACCACTTGTTTGTGGTAAAACAGCAGGTTTCAAAGACTGCGTGGCCAGCATATGAGGACAGGCATTTCACCTGTCAGTGCTGGGCCTGTGCTGTGTATCCCAGGTTAGCAACAGCCATCTGCTGAACTCACATAGCCAAGGCGATTCATATAACAGGCAGATTTTTTCCCAGCTCCACCGAGTATTTTTCTTTTACTAAGACTGCTTGGTCGAAGAAGCCGCAAACAACAGCACGACAGAAGTGCTGGCGTGCTGTGGCCGGCACGACCGGAGAAAACGTGCCAGTGGCCACTTATAACTAAACCAACATCAGTCTATCAAATTCAGCCTTAAGTCTCTACAAACATCACAAACACAGTGAGAAAGCGATCTCAGATCTCATCAAACAGCCATCACGTCCCCTCCCCACATTCACGTAGGCCTGATTGCTATGTCAGATGCGGCAACGTTACCTTTATTTTCCATTTAAAAATAGCCCTAAATCTGTGGTTATTTAATCAACCAGCAGTCTTTCCATGGAAGAATAAATGGATACAGCTTAATTTTGCAGAATCATCCCCCAGCTAAAAAAAAGAGTTTCCAAACTAATTCAGCTTGCAAAGAACAGGACCTCTGCAGAACTTTCGTTTATAGAGATTCAAATTTTTCCAGTTATGCACAACCCCTAACTGCACATTTACAAGAAACATGATGGCAGTGTTGGCAAATGGCAATAACACAGAAAAAAAATCCCAGCCATGTGAAACACCTATTGTAATGCAGCACCACCATTAGTAATATACAAACCACACCTCCTCCTCCAAGTTTGATGAGCAAAGCACTAAATAGGATTAGCTTTACAGAGACTAAAAGGCTAAATTATAGGTCAGTCAGCTGAGAGTGCGCCATTAACCTAAACACATGAAGTGTCACAAATACTGCTGATGAATCTCAAACCAATCAATGGAAATTGCTGTTACTCAATGCTGTTTACTGAAAAGGCTTGGTAACTTTTAAAAATGGAGGTTTACATTTCATTTCACTGGGGCTGGTTTTAAATTTAGAGCTGAACTACTCACTTACAAGTTGAATATATCCGAATGAAGCCATGGCTTTGCCATGAAAAGTGCACGAAAGTGACATTTTCTTACGAAATATACTGCCAAGGTAAGGCTGGAATCCCAAGAACAGCTGATTTAGCTCCCCATCAACAACCTGTTTTGCACACAATATACAGATTGTTGCTATTAAGGACCACATTTCTACTGTAAATGTTAATGCAACCTTAGGGCATCTCCTCATAAATGCACCAAGCAAAACTGCTAATTCACAACCTTCCAACATTTGGTTGATCACAAAGAATGGTTTCAACTCTGATTTTAAGGGCAGGAGTGTCCTGCTGGTTCAAAGACCAGTGAATCAGCTGGAGATTAAGACCCGGATAAATAAACCCCGCAGGGAATTACGATTACAAGGAAGAACAGGCACCATTATTATACTGTTAAGCAGTTTACAGGCTAACAGCCTGGGTCTACAGAAGAAATAACCACCAAGTGAGTCAGGTTCAGCCACCTTTATTCACCCATGCTATTTGGTGCCACAGCCCTTTGAAAACAAAGGCAAATAAAGTTAAGCTGGAATTTTGTGTTCTGATGTTTGTGCACTTTTTAATTGCCTGAGTCAGCACTGTAATACCGATTTGTGACAATGTGCCAATAATGAAAATCATTACTAAATGGGAAGCGCAAAGATTTTTGTTCCCCAACCTCCGTAAGCAACGCTACAAACCATGGAACGTGTTGCCTTCAGAGCAAACGGATAGATTCATATACATTAAATGCTATTTTCTCACAATAAAGGTATAAAGTTTAAAAGGAGAGAAAACAGTTCTTGATGACTATTAAAACGCTTGTGGGAGTTTTACTTACACACATTCTGACAGCAGAACGAAAAATGATTGGTTATCTCTCTGTAAGCAAAACTCCCGTAAGCCAGTAAAACAGAGAGAAAGCAAAATCCAGGAATGCCATCCTGTGCCTGCATCCAGCAAACCTCTGAGCTATAGACAGAGTCACGTGGAGAGAGAACTAACTACAAGACACTTCCACATGTACACAGTCACCGTGCTCAGGCATGTAATGCAGGGTGAAACTGCAGCCAAATCTAAGGTCACGCTGAAGAACAGCATAACACACTTTTCCTGAAGCAGGGCACACTAATGTCCCATTAAAGCACCAAGGCAACTTCTGGCGCTGTTGAGAACTTTAAAGTAATTTAAATTAATCATGTCCTATATTTTCTACTGGATCTTTTTGAATATGGGGGGGGGGGGGATCACAGCTTCATAAGGGCCTATGCAGAGTTACTGGCGTTTCTGGGATCTTGCATCATCCAGCCTGAAAGGGTTAACAGCCCCGGGCTGCCTAGGGGCCAGCAGGTACCATGGTGCGTACGCACCTTTAACCATCCAGGTGACTGGCAGGACTGAGGGCCGTCAGGCCCAGCAGGGCCATATTAGCGGGCAGACGACGCTCACAGACATGTTGTGACTGCACCCCACGACCAAATTAAAGGAACTAAAGACCGGAGCCGGAACCCTCCCGGCCCAAGCCGGTCCATGCCGGGAAAAGGGAGCGACACGGCTTCCTGCGGGATTTCCGAGACTGAGCTCTACGTGACCGTTTCCATAAAAGCCAGATGCCTGCACAACTTCACTTGTTACTAAAACTATTTCCCAGTCTACGCCTCATACGTTTATATTTCTTACACTACGACCAACGAGAGAGGATGACCGGTAGCCATACATCCTACGGATCGCGCCCGACCGTGACAACACTTCGACCTAACTTGACCCAAACCAGGCACCACCAGGCCCGAGACATTATCGTCATCGATAGTAGTTACCGGAGTTCCGATCCAAACCAGCCACCCCCCGAGTTACCGCCGCCCGTACCTGCAACACACGGAACTTCATGGACCGGCAGGGGTGTAGCGGGCCGCCGGCGGTCGGCTTGGCGCACACATGGCACCGGGACAGCCCGCCCCTGCGGGTCCGGGATTCCGGGGGAGAGCTCGGTTCCGAAACACGAGCCCCGCAGTGACTCCCACACAACGCGAAGCGCCCGGGCTGCGACTAGGGACACCCTTAACCAGCTAGTTAACTGCAGACACGCGCGTCAGGTCGGGCTGTACTCGCGAACTTCGGACGGGGCGGTCTGAGGTCCGGCCGGGACCGAGCGTCCGCTACCGGACCGGGTTCCGAACCGCCAAACGGAAAGCAGAGGACCGGGGAGCTCGCGAGCGACCCACCTTCAGGGGGCAGAGGGACGCGAAGCCCCGCCGACGAGCGCCGTCCGCCGGGATACGTGCCGGGGAAGTCCTCACGCACAGCTCGCCTCTCTACAGCTTCTCTCCGGGCCGCTGGAATCCCATCGCGGCTCGCAACCGCTCCCTCTGACCCAGCCCGGCCGACGTCCGCCCGTCCTCCGCCTCCCCCCCCTCGCCGCTCTCCAGTCCACAGCGCCGCTCCCGGTGTTCTCGCGAGAACACAGACCCCAGCGACGGACGGCCCGGCTTCTTCTCGCGAGACCGGGGCAGCCGGCTTTCGGGGAGGGGAGCCCCGCCCACAAGGGGGCGGGGGGGATTTAAATGTCATGTGTAGGAAAAACGTCGCCGGCTTTCCGTGCGTGGTGGCCGGCTGGCTGTGCTTGTGCTGCCTGCCGTTTGATCTACGCGCTGCACGCTGTTTTCACGTAAACGTCGCAGTTTCTGGCTCACCGCCAAGTTAATGCTAGTGAAATTACAGTACAGTTGTATCCTGAGAAAATACCGTCCTGACCATTGACCTTTGCTTTCAGTGCATCAAAAATAAACAGTCCATTTTTTTTTGCTTTACTGAGGAATTTTGATACTCTGAGCTTGATCACCAGATGTGCTTAGGCTTTAGAAACGCTTCCCTGACGGTTCGCATTTCGCTTTCAAGCTAGAAATGTATATCCTTTGCGCTACAGTATCTGATTACCAAAAAAGAACAACAAATGACAACCAATTTAACATTGCTTTGATGAGCTACCAATCGTAGGGAGATAACCACATATATACAGTATATGCACATGTACGTAAGTTAAGTAAGTACATCAGGGATCAGAAATCAAGTACAGTGATACAACAAAATCGATCAGATGAAAATGCCCGGTGTTTCTTTGCCCTGCGCCGTTTGCTTCCTGTGTACATATAGTCAACAGATAAGGGAAATGAATAAATATTATTTAGTTTTTTGGTTCAAATGATGTGTAAATGTATACTCTTCAAAACTCCTGTTATATTCAGGAAGGGCCTTCAATAAATCGAAAGTAATTTCATCCATGTGCCAAATCTATTTACTATGAGTGAGTCAGAAACGTAGGCTACCATAAGAGGTGAGCAGAAGAACTTTGCAAATTATTAGTGTTACATATATCTGCGGCCAGCATTATGCTAGGCCTGACACTGCGTTTTAAGGATCTTTATTAGACTGCCATAAGTTCTTTTTAGACTCTTAGATGAAAGTTTTACATTTAACAACATGGCTGCTGGTAATATGTTTGGCAACATTTTTAAAAATAGTGTAAGACTATAGCTGAGAAACAAAACGAAGATGCCTAAAACCACAAAAATACTATAAATCATACGATGGACTGTAACCCTGTAAGTGATTTGTGCAGCGATTAGCTGGCTGTTCTAGTGCATGTTAGCAGGACCAGCTGGAGTAAGGTAAGTTTTTTAGCGAAGTGCTGACGGATCTGTGTCTTTGTGCCAATCTGCTCTGTCACCCATCTGTACAGAACATTTTACTTGTGACATGTTAGTAGTGTTTGCAAATATAGTCAGTTTTGTCTCAGTAGAAGAAAATGTCATTTTCATTCATAAACTCCATAATAAACCTTTGTTTATTTATGAATCTGGTACCTCCAAGGAAAATTTTGGTGGCTGCGTTCTTTTTTGACCTACCCTGACCGAAAAACACAACAGGATGCTCTGTCTGCACTAGTTTGATTTCTGAGAACCCAGAATAATTATTTTTTTAATTATTATTATTTTTTTAATAATTATTCACATGCATGGTTGACTGCTGTCTCTCAGCACAGCATTTGGGGAGTGACGCAGATGAAATCTGGCATAGAGCTGGTTTTCCACAGTTCATAGCTTAATTTCCTCATTGTTGCATTCAGTGAGGCAAGTTTCAGTCTTGCAGATAAATTCTCATGTTGCGAGCAAAGAAGGAGCAAATGATCTGAGTCATAAAGATAATTAACAATGGAAAAACTCCTACAGTGTAATTTACATTAGTCTAGGATTATTCTACAGCTTTGTTATTACTGTTAGGGTCAGCATACACTTTATGAGTGTTATGAGTGCAGAGAAGCATGCTTGCCTTTGTGGTCCCTTGTTTGGGGTCAGTCTGACCCCAGAGCATCATTAAACGGTAGGCAAATTTCACATGGGGAAATTATCACGGGAAAGGGTTAAACTGCTTATCATTCTGAGTGTGTTGTCTTGGTACATATTGACACCTCTTGTCTCTTTTTATCCTGCACACCTGCATCAGGTGAGACGGGAGAAAGTGAAACCCAGAGATGCTGCGAAACAGAAGCCATAGGCTGTTTCACCCCGAAGATGCCATCAGTGTGAGCTTGAGTTGAGTGATTTGGCACATCGAGGGTTAACATTTGTACTGGATAGAGAGATACCCAAAACTACAAAGTTTCTCCAAATCCCCCTGTCTGAGTCTTGTATATATAAAAAGCATTACTGTCACCTTTTGTACTTCAGTCAGCGTTTCATCAGTGTCAGCTTGGTCAGTGTGATTAAAAGAATACAATCTAATTTAAAAATATGAACAGTGGACCTGAGAGAGTATGAGAATAGTGACGGCATTCTTGAATGAGTTTGCACTCACTGTTTGACTGTCACCTGCCCAAATGAGACTCATTTTACCCCTATTCCTGGCATAGACGTCAGAGGCTGAAAGTAACAGCATTGATGGAGCCATGAGCAGATCACATGGCTGAGGAGGTCACATGATTGTAGAAGCATAATCCTTTGTGTATTAAGTCAGCACGCCACCTGTTTCCCGTCCCAGCAGGGTCTGTCAACAATGGTGACGTAGTACGTTTCAGAAGCTGTATTTCTGTAAGGTGTTAATTCACCATTCACTCAGTACTGTTTAAAACCATTTATACCTATTTTTGACAATCAAATATATTTAGATGCAGCTATGACGTAGGGGTGATTCTATGTTTTTTTTTAATGGAGTGACATGGGGGGGGGGGGCTAGGGAAATCGGAAAGAAAATTCTATCAGAAAAAACAGCATTGGAAATTGGCTTAGAAAACATTGAGCATGATAGATATTATTATGATCATTATTGACCTATATGCATATAGAACATTATTAATGAGGTCCTCTGATGGGTCTATTTTGATTCAGGTGGATTGCGTCGTGTCCCTCCCCCATCTCAAAAATGCGGTACTGTGATTCCACATTGCAAATCAAGCAGCTAGTGCTCTCATCCAATGGCGCTGGGCACTGACAGATTGTCTGATTGACAGTATTCTAGCCCAGGGGAGGGTGGGCTTAATCATATTTCAGGGGAGGCCAGTGCCACCCTGTACCACCCCTTTCCCATACCTACAGTGGCAATGAGCCTGGATCCTATACACTGGAGCACAGTGCATGAGAAAGAAGACACCCTGGATGTCAATGAATCCCAGCATACCACCAGGGGACACTAGCATTGCTGAGCCCCATGGTGGCCAGCTGAATGCCTTCATGGATGCTCTAGCCCAGTGTTTCTAAACCTGGCCCACAAGGACCCCAGATGATTCACGTTTCTCCCTCCCAGCTCCCTGGCAAACAGTCCACATTTTTTGCTTCAAAAGACGTGGACTGTCTGGGGGTCCCAGCGGACCCGTTTCAGAAACACTGCTCTGGCGGCTAAAGCATACACAGTATTGATTGTAGAATCATCGCCATCTTCTGGCCAAATTCAAAAGCTCAACCCTTGCATATCACAAATAATATAGACAGAATTAAATGTTACAAAGTCATTTATTGCAGAACATCCCACACCATGACAGAGTTTCCTTTATCGGTCACGTTACGGATCGTTATGTTAGCTTCCTCAGTGATGTCAGGGCTATAGTGTATTTTTGCATCTCTGATTCCATGCGTTTAGGGGGAAAGACAAAACATTCTGCTTGCCAAGCAACACAAGGGACTATGTGGCTCAGTGGGGTTGTGTCTGGGCTGCTGTGCCTGTGATTATAAGGTACCCGGCCCAAATCCCAGGCCTGGCAGTGTGACTGCACTCTTGACCAGGGCCCCAAATTCCTAGTTGTTGCAGGGACTGCCTGACCCTGCATTTTTTTTAAATGTGTAACTTACCTTAGCATCTGCTAAATATAAATGGCACCTTGCTTTATTCTTTTGGGCTTCTGTGCAAATGACACTAACATGGACTCCTTAGTACTTTCCTAATTTAAAGGACATCAAAAGGTACCACTGGATAAACTATCTTTCTGTTCTGGATCAGGAGTGATGGATTTGCGGCCTGTCTATGAATGCTTTCCTCCAACATTTCAGATCAAACTCTTCTTCACAGCAACACCTCCATGCACAACTGGGATAGAACTTTAACAGAAGAACATAACAAATGGCACCTTCAGTATCAGCTGAGCAGCAAGCTGCCTGGGGAATTCACCTTGAAGTTTAGGCCAATTAACGGGCATCAGACTTCTATAGTGAAGCTTGTACCAAACTAACCTGGGCACAGTCTCCCTTCCTAAAACACTCGATGAATAAAACTCGACAGCCTATGCAGGACTCAACTCTGCTGGTACTGCGCGTAAACCAAAGACCACACGTGCAGACCCAGACATACATATTATTTCATTTATTTGAATCATCCTCCAGTGAATCACCACACAGAGTCATGAAAAATATCAGCCAACCACATAATAACATGCATGCAAAAATAGCAAGCAGGCAGACACACAGGCAACACGTGTACAGCAATCATGGAGCTCAGAGATCCTGTAATAAAAGGTCATGTGAGAGGTAGAGGGAAGTCATGTGATTGCATGCATGTATGTAGGTCACAGACTGCTGTGTGTGTTCCTGCTGAAAAACGAAAGAAAGAAGCAGGACTGAGGAAAGTCAACAACCCAGAATTTATCTTCAAATTAATGTTTAATGGACTGTGTCTCATAAACAGCCTAATAAATATGCAATAAAAACAGGAAACAGACACAGCGACCACACACACAGCCCATGCTGTACAGGAATACTCGAGAAACTCTATGCTTTCAGTAGGGACACGGTGCTCTGATGAAACCGGGGCCAGAACAACATGCTAAAGTTTCCCAAGACATTCAGAGAATAAAAACATACAAGGAAAAGCCAAGCGTCCTCTGGAAGTCCCCGCTGGGCTGTGCGCTGTTTCATTCTTGAAATATGCTGAGGATACAGGCCAGCTTGAATTGAGCCGGGTCGGCTTATGGGACAGTGGAGGCCTACGTCACACCGGGATGGCCCATTGCATCAGAGAGAGAACTACGCTGAGGATTAAGATGCCAGATGGGATAGCTGTAAGGTTAGGGTAGGGGTCGAGTACCCCCCAGGAACCCTATGTTAAGGGAAGAGGGGTTTTAGGGGTGGGTCTAAGATGAGCTGATGGCCAGATGCTTGTGGGGAGGGCTTGAGCTACTATGATTGATGACACTCAGTCAGCTAGTCAAAGAGAGAAGAAGACAGACATACCTGATGATGGACTAAGAGGAACGTAACCCCAGGACTCCCTCATAGGGCCGGGCAGCAAGCCAAGATCAGCGTCCTGACAGCATCTCCTTGTCACTTCCTCCTGAATGGTATCAAACGTGTCCCGCTCTGCTTTCTGATTGGTTGGCCCAGGCCTGTCAGCCAGCTGGGACAGGAAGTGGGGAAGCAAGAGCGGTTTCTGAAGAGGAAATGGAACATCCTGCATGTTCTGAGGTCAAGGCGGTGGCAGAAGAGTGCGGAAATAATTCAGAAGGTCAAGGATGTCACCTCAGTCTCTCATTCAGCCTTTATATCATGTCTCTGTACCACGTCAGGCAGTGGTGGCCTGATGGTTAGGGAAGTGCACTTGTTTTTTTCAAGTATCAAGTATTTAACTTATTTTAAGTGTTCAGAATAGTGTAATAATAAAGATTTTTGTCTTCCTTAAGTCGAGTTAAGTTTATTTTCATGTGTAGAAGTACAGTGTACAGAGTATAATGAAATTCTTACTTGAATGTCCCCTTAGCAGTCTAGGCAACTACATCAGTGCATAATTAAAATAAATACAAAATTCGAAATATCTGTTCTATCTACTCTAACATACATTCTGAACAAAATGACCAGAAAGCATGAAGTGCAAGTGTAAAGTTAGTGTTGATAGTTTTAAGTATGTGTATTGTGTATTAGTAGTATTGCACGTATTAAAAACAGAATGTACGTATTTCACAATGTATTGCACTTTTATAAATATATATAATTATAATATCTGCAGTATTGAGGCACACGGGAGCTGCTTTGATTCACAGACACAATTTTTGGATTTTTTTCGATTCAGGTCTGTTCTGGGTATGTTGGAGATGCGTGTTACACTCTCCCACATTATTTAATGCAGAAAACCCTGACAGCCGTACCACAGATAGGCCAAGGGTGAAAACGGCTCCCGTGACAGCGAGATCCCAGTTAATGCTGAGGCTGCTCCAGGGGCAAACATAAA
The DNA here is from genome assembly GCA_026780765.1 of Petrocephalus schoutedeni. Lineage (NCBI taxonomy): Eukaryota > Metazoa > Chordata > Actinopteri > Osteoglossiformes > Mormyridae > Petrocephalus > Petrocephalus schoutedeni. Next base: position 4,650,792 of record JAODKL010000047.1, read on the forward strand.
GCCCCGTGGATTTACATGCACAATACAGCACTGCGGCCTGCATGGAGAATGGAGAATTAAGGCGCAGAGGACGGCAATACAAAAAGAAGATGTTTGTCAGTATAATCACATGCGCGTAGTCAGAAAGAACCCTTGAGGAGCAGATTTTCAGGTGTGACAGCATGCTTTGCATTTCACACAGATTTTATGGCATTTGGGTGCTTTCCTTAGATTTTAACAAAACTTTCACATAACTCTGTGTTCATTCTTGTATTAAACACTCCCTGACCCTTTTAGAGTCAGTAAAAGAATAATAATTGTCAGTCTGCTTTGCCAGGTTGTACCTATTTGGTATGAATTGTGATATATTTCGTAGTGTCTGATTCAAGCTGGTATTCAAAACTCAGCTCCACAGTGAAATCTTCATCATCAAACCCGTTTCTGTTTAGGACCAGAGAAGCAGAGCACGGGCATCTGGATTTGAACCCACAACCTGGGATGTGTAAGCCAGTAATACAGTAATGTCTCACCCCAGAAGCAGGGTGCAGAAGCAGCCAGGAGTGACGCGGGACTCTCATAAGCATGTTGACTCACTCTGGCCGTGTGGAAGCAGGTCTCCTGGAATTGGGCAGCAGGTGATACTCTGGGGACCCACCCTAATGACGGTTTATAGGCTGGTGAAAGATACAGGTGTTCCCCTGTATACACCCGTAATGTGGGACAAGCTGGGCTGCACAGACACACTGAAGGGGCGGGGAGCAGGAAGGAAGATACCTCACCAGAGGCTCAGAAGGGCTCCGCATCACAATCCGGTCAGAGGCAG
>JAODKL010000047.1:4664180-4683639 GCA_026780765.1 Petrocephalus schoutedeni
CCCAGGAACGCACAGGCCCAACACGCCAACCACCCTGCACACACAGAAAGTCGAGACAGAGGCTGGTGAGAGTGTGAAAGAAAGAAGCAGGTCATGGAGGTGGCCTCAGTGCTGAAGATGAGCTGGGATGACTGACAGGCAGAGCGGATGGGAGAAGAGGCCGCCAATCAGTTATCCCGACGCTCCTCGTTATCGTCGCCATCTCCCTGGCTGTCCGAGGTCCACAGCTGTGGGGACACAGAGCAAACCTTCAGGCCTGCTGCAGGGCTGCAGTGCAATCAGGGCATACAGCTCGTCTACCGTTAGAAGCGACACTCACCGTCAAGTTGTCCCTCAGCAGCTGCATGATCAGAGTGCTATCTTTATACGAATCCTCATTCAGCGTGTCGAGCTCTGCGATCGCTTCATCGAAAGCCTGAGAAGAGAGGCATGCGAATAGCATCAAACAGCCGCATTTAGGGGGGACCTCAAGCTGCCTGGCAAAACCTCCCCCCCCCCCCCACCGCCCCGCACCATACCGATTTGGCCAGCTGACAGGCTCGTTCAGGATTGTTGAGGATCTCGTAGAAGAAGACTGAGAAGTTGAGGGCCAGGCCCAGACGGATGGGGTGTGTGGGCTGCATGTCCGCCTTGCTGATGTCAAACGCATCCTGATAGGCCTTTTGGGAGTTGGCAATGATGTCTGGCAGAGGAAAAAAAAAATGCAGCAAAAGACATGACATCTGTGACACAGAGCAGCTTCTCCTGGGTCTTTGCCGGGTCTTCAAAAAGCACACTGAACTTTCCTACTGACCGCTGTAGCGGCCTTAGCTCTCAGCAACCAGGCTTACAGGTCGCTGAGAGTTGGAAAATATGGTCTAGTAGATTTGCTCAGAGACCTTCCAGCAGAAGAGAATTGGTATACAGGTAGTAGAGTTTTTCAGAAGTAGAAAAAACTGTTGGATATAAAATTACCAAGAAAAATTAATTAAAATCAGGATCAAAACTTCTGACTTGCAGTGATCTAGCATGTATCAAAACAGCAAAGCTGCATGTGCTGATTATCATGAAAACCCTCTTTCAAGAGAAACGACGATGCCAGTGTAGCAAGCCAGACATTCTCATCCAATTTTACTTCCTGTCTGCTAGCCTATCACAGCCTGTTTAGGGGAGACTGCTTCTTTTCATACGCAATAAAATCCACCCATTTCCCCACGAAAAGCTCATGAGCAAAAATAGGCTAGAATCACCCACCTATGCGTGAACAAAACCTTAAGGTACTGCAAACTGGTGTCAAAACAGGATGAATGCAGGATGCAGCAAATAGGCCTTCAAACTGCAGCCATGCCAGAGGAAACGACATGCTGGCTACTCAGAAGGGAGTAGAAGAAAGGTGAAAAAACAGGCCCAACTGCAGAGAACTGCTGGCTCTTCATCAGGATAACAGAAGCAGCTCATGATATCACTTCATGTGCTAACAAGCCACAGAAGGAGTTAGAAAAACATTTGATTTCACCTCAGCGGACTTATTAACAGGATCCTTAGTAATACAAGAGTAGATAATAAGCCATTTAAATCCAGCATGGCCTGTGTATGAAAAGTGAGCCGCCGCCCCCTCCCCTCCCCCCACCACCAGTGAGAAGGAAGCAGCCCACCGTCACCCAGTGAGACGCAACTACTAAGGGCACTTCCGTTCACTGTTAATGTCAGGCCAGATTGCTGGGAGGGAAACGTGTGCCAGTGCACTCAGACACACATTTGCATGTCAGAGTAGCCATATGGGTCCCTCTCTGACTCACCGTCTTCATACTCTTATCCAGCTCTGACTAAGGAAGCAGAGTGAGGCAGAAACTTGGGAATATGTATTCTGAAACCTACACATGTGGGGAAAACACGCACGCACACATGCATACGGCCGCAGCAGTAACAAACCCTGAATATATACTGTGCCTTAGCTGGAGCTTCTGTCCAGTGGGGGGGGGGGTCACGATTTGTACCACAACCACATCAGGGTATTCAGCTAAACAAATGCAAGTAGCTCACTATGGACATCAGAGTGGAACCTGTCCGGAGACACAAACCCACAACCACATGAATACTGGGCCCTTAGGTCTTCAAATACTGACACCAATATGCCCAGTGACGTAACAGTGGTTGATAGCGGTGAGCGAGAGACCTAGTGAGAGAGCGACAAAGGGCCGGCAAGTTTACACTGAAGTGAAACGCTGCCATTTCGGCTCAGCACGCTGCCCGACTCCACCTTTCTCCGCGACGTCAAACCAGCCGCGGCATGTTCACTGGCTCCGACTGTCGAGCTTGTGGGGGCTTGTCCCATACACTCTCAGCTGGGAGAAGGGCCCTATAGGGAGGCTCGCAAGCTCCCGCCCCCACCCAACCCACCATGTGCCCGTCTACCCCTGGCCAAGTATCAAGGACCCACTATGATTCGGATCCGTAATCCGCTCCCCCACCACATCGCATTTTCGCAGCATTTTAAATACCGTGTGCCTGAAAAATGATTACATCTATGTTAAAGAGAAAAAAAAGACCAATGTAAGAAAAAATATCAAATACTGGAGGAAAAAAAGAGGATATTTTAATAAACAAACCTTTAAGAAATGCCCACAATGTTCAGGGTTGTTAGGATGTGTCAAAAGCTCACTGAATTTGAACCGAAAAACAGCGAGGACACAGACAGGGAGGCACAGAGCCCCCAGGAGGAGGGGGAAGGGGACTTTTAGAGTAAACACTACAACAGCTGTGATGCAGAGCAGGAACTGGAAAACAAACGGAGCTCTCAAAGAGGCTTACTATGACATTAGCCTCCAATAACAAACTCATCTGTACTCCCCGGGTGGAGAAGCGAACCCCCGCCCTCCCCATATATCACGCCCCATTCAAACCGATGCCTCATCACACTTACCGGCTTTCTCATCTCCCACGGCCACCTCTGCCAAGTAGCGGTAGTAGTCTCCCTTCATTTTCAAGTAGAAGACTTTGCTCTCAGCAGGGCTTGCTTTGGGGATGAGAAAATTGTCCAGGAGAACCTTAAACACAAGAATAAGCAGAACAGCCTTAAATCTTTATTAAGCTCTTTAAGCACATCATACAATGTAACCTCACAATATGCAGACAGCAGGAATACAGACCCTGGTGTAAGACCAGGTATATAAGTGCAGATTGTCACAGGGTGTCCAAGCTAACTTGATGGAGCAATTCAGGAAAAAAAGGCTCTGACACCCCACCAGGCCCCCTCAGTCCTTCCGGGGGGTGGGGGTTGGCATGTTGACCTTCAACTTGGATTTTTAATGACGGCTAAAGTTTGCTCCAGAAATCAAAGCACGTTTCTGATCATGCGATCCTTCACTGCCGGGACACACACAACTCCAGTCCTCAACAGGTTTTTGGCTTCAATTCAGTGTGATGCAGTTTTTTGGGTGCCAATTATCTTTTAGTGTTTCGCGTGTATACTGAGCGGCAGTGAAGCATCTTGTATGCGGTAATAGTGCAGCCATTAAGGATTAAGGGCTGAATGCATTCCAGCAGCTCTTCAAGCAGCGTGATCCTTAACACTGCCGGGCACTTGTACTGCATGCATGCCTCTATGGGGACAAAGACTGAGGGCTCAGATAACACAGATGTGCCAGCCAGAGCCCAGAAACATACTGTGTCCACTTAAGTCTGGAAGAAATGTACTGAATGAATTTGCTGAACAGTCATATTTATACAACCACATTATGTAGAGTGTAGAAGTCTGAGGGCCAGACCTGTCCCACAAATGTGCCAGAAGCCAAATGACTTATTCCATAAGCCTCTCCAGCCCCATTGCTACAGAAAGGAAAGATCCAACATCTGATATCCTATTCTTTACACCCAGAGGATAAATGCAAATACTACAGGAACCCACAATATACCAGTAAGAGCCGTTTGTAACAGTTACCTTCTTCCTAAATTAAGAAAGTGACGTTTCAGAAAGCCATCAAAACCTAGGCTGCAACTAGAGGCACAAACTGTACATTCCAGATAGAGCTGGAGTAAGTAAATTAAAGGGTAAGGAGTCACACATCTGATCATTTGTCCTTCCTTGATCATTATACAGTAATGCTAATATTAACACTGGCATCCCCCCTAAGGATGTGCACAGATCTTTGACCTCCATCATGAAGTTGGATTTTTTGGTTATAAAGAACTTGTCTGATTTAAAGTAGTCTGTGCTAAATGTAAGGGGAGCAAAGATAAAGCCCTTTTAAAGTGGGGAAACTTTATATCTGACGAGTCACCTAGCAACAAATGTTGCTTCATGATACAGACCCCTAGTCACCCCTCATGTACAGGAACTTTGACCTAAATCTGAGAGCAGCTAGTTTGGATAAATCCCACCGGAGATGTGTCAAAGATTTCCCATCTGTACCAGAGAAGAGCAAACCACACCTCAGATTTACAAACAAGCCATACCCGTGTTGACTTGCTTTGGCATTGAGGCGGTGCACTATCCCTGTGCGCACTGCTCATTGGCTGCGCCTTGCGGAAGCTTCCTTTTCTCGCCTGCCTGAACACGCTTCATCTATTGCAAATATGCGGCTTCATTATTCAGGAAAGAGACATGGTAGCATGTGCAATCGGCCTCCAGTGATGGCGCGGAAACCAATCAAATCCCCTGGAGATTCTACTCTATTTTGCGCAGAGGGGGAAGCCTACTGCAAACGTCACATCGCTGTGAGCGGGGGGAGAAAGGGGGGAATGCTGCACATTCCTGTTCAGACAGATTTCGTGCCAAAATGGAAGGAAAGCTGAAAATGAGCCCCGCCCCAGCCCAGAGGGCGCCGTCCGCAGCCTCACCAGCACGTCGTTGCAGATATCCTTGAGCTCCTTCTCGATCTTTTCCCGGTACTCCTTGGCCATCTGCTGCTTCTTCTCACTGCCATCAGTCTTCTGCTCGATGCTGGAGACGACCCTCCAGGAGGAGCGGCGGGCCCCCACCACGTTCTTGTAGGCCACCGACAGCAGGTTGCGCTCCTCGTTGGACAGCTCGCCCCCCTGCTCCGTCACCGCCTTCATGGCGGCCGCCATGTCGTCATAGCGCTCCGCTTGCTCCGCCAGCTTGGCCTTCTGCACCAGCTCACTCTTGTCCATGGCTGCTCAGTACTGTGGTCACAATGAGATTGACAGTACTTCCAATTACAAATCGCTAACTGTCAGCTTTGAAGTGTGCTAATGGACATATGATCCCCGAATGAACAGCCGGCACTACCTGTCTGCTGGTATTTCCTATGCCAGCGTGAAACCAGCTGCCAGGTGAAGGAAAATGTGACTTACATGACACGATATGTAAATGAGCCCTAGCACCTTCCGTCCTGTTTTCCCCAGATACTGAACTAGGTGATTCTTTCAGGTTTGTCTGAACACCGCTAGCTGCAAGCTAAACTACACTATGAATTCTGCAAACAATTTGGCACTTCTTTAACACACAGTCATTCTCTCAAAGGTACTGATCTTTTTTTTTTTTTAACATTGATAGTTATTAAACTGTCACATAATACATGAAATAAGACACTAGTACTAGACATTAGGAGCCTTAATAAAGCATTCACATTGTAAATGTCCATTTCATTTAAAATATAAGTGTTAGATAAACCATAAACCAACACATCGTTCAGTTTTGTGTTCTCTCTTCAGATAAAAATGACTGGGTAGCCCAGATGGGATATGAATGATTAATAGATTTCATCAAAATTAAAATTAAACAACTTTCAGCCTCATATCTTAAGCATTTCAAAATCACAGTTGCTGTAAACTACAAAAGGGCCAGCCCCATCACTTTTTTTCCTTTACATTTCGAAACACTTAAGTCTTCAAAAATTGGTTAATCTTTACTGTGTATCGGACGCTAAGACGACTATGAAACAAAAGGTAAAAACCTCATGGATGTGTCACATCAGACAGGATTTCAGGATTAAAGCTGTTACTCAGAAAATGTTTGGCTATGGTCTAAATGCAGGTCATTTTTCAACCAATAGGTTAACCTGGACGGACGCGTCTCTGTAAGTCACACCTTTTAAACCTTCATAGTCCATCGCACAGAGAATTATGCTACGGAACAAGGACGAGCCCTTTGACTTTGCCAATGTACTGCTACACAGGTAAAACTGGGAACTGCATCTCAATCTACCACTTATCTGTGGGGGGGGGGGGGTTCTGGGTTGTGTAAAATCCCCCTCCTGCACCTGGAGTCCCCATACAGACATGCTGGTCACTGTCAACATCACCTTGTCCCCTGCGAAGTGCCTTCAGTTAACTACAACGCTTCCTAAACAGACTTAAGACATTCAACATTTTAGTACAGCATTTACTACAGATTATACCTTAAACAGAAAAAATGTTATTCTCCATTTTAGTTTTAAGTAAATCAAACAACAGCTAGAACAAAATAACACATAACCTCAAATTATTACAGCTGTCCCGTTATGAACTAGTTTCATTGCACATATACAATGACAAAATATTCTACTAACCCAGGGGTGGGCAATCTTACCCGCAAAGGACCGGTGTGTATGCAGGTTTCTGGGATAACCTTTAGGTCAGCTGTGCAAACCCAGATGTGAGGACTCTTTGGCCAATCAGATCTCTAAATAATAACCTAATCAGAGCGTTGCATCGAAAACCCGCAAACACAGCGGCCCTTTGCGGGTAAGATTGCCCACCCCTGCACTAACCAGTTAGGCTGTAGCACCTTCACAAGACACCACCGACACCCACAGCTACACATGGCTGTACAGTAAGCCAGAGACACTTCCCTGCTTGCATCATGCAGAAGAGCCTCAGGGCATCATCAGTAATGTGTATCAGCGATGACCCGCCGTGCAGAATCAATCCTCATTCCCCAACACGAGCAACCGCCCAGGGCAGCATTAACCCGGCAATGCGCAGGTCCGATGGTGGCGAGCGGAAGGTCCCGCCGCGGCCGCCTGACCCACACGGCCGCGACGTGGGCTATAAGCGTGCTGTCGCCCAACGTGTCAAACTGAAACTTTTCTTCTAAATTTACCCGTGGGAGCATTTAACAAAAAAAAAAAACAGAACTATGCGCGAAAATGCAGCTGGCTGCCAATACAGCGTAACCCAAGATCGCGTTATAGTCGAGCGGGCCTAGAGGGACCGGAAAACTACTAAATACGCGAAATAAGGGGGACTTTCCCCCCCCCATGAAACGCTAAGCGTTAGAGCAGAAAGAGCCTGTACCTGCGCGGCCTCGGCCACACCCAGAGCCCGGCGCTACCTGAGCCACCCTGTAGGCGGGGGGGCCGCGCCGTGTCACGCCGCCCGCCTTCGGGAAGTTAGCTCGCTCTACACGGGCTGACTGGCAAAGCGCCGCAGAGCCGCCCCCCGTGACCGCAGGTCGGGGAAGCCCGCCGGGGTGAAGCCGGGCTCCTCAGGAAAACCGCGGCACTGGCTGCAGAGGCCAGCGCGCAGCCGCCCGGCGCCGTTCGGCCCTGCCCATTCCGGCTGCCGCTTACGTGCCGCTCCGCTGCGCTTCGGGCGGCGGCCGGCCGACCGCTGACGCCCTGAAAGAGCGTCTGTCACACAGCCCAGCCGCGGCTGCCCGACCCCGGCGACCACCGCACCTTTTAGCGGGTCGGCATCCTAATCGAGCCGACCGCGAATACCGGGTCCGGCTCAGTCAGTCGGGGCCGGACCCGGCGGTAGCTCGGCGCCATCCGGGAAGGAGAGCGGGATAGACCGACACTGAATCGGCGGGCTGCGGCAGAGCCGAGGAGCCGCCGCCGCACACCTACCGCTCCGCGGCAAGGCGTTAGAGGAAGCGCGAGCGAGGCGCGCCGTTACGGGAGGGCGAGGAGGCCGGGGTGAAGGTGAGGAGGACGCGATGAAGAGGCGGCGGGGACGCGGCCGGCCGGGCGTCGCGGCGCGGCGCCGAAACGCGTCCTACCTGTGCGTGCGACGGCGGGACTCCTGGCGCTGGCCACACAGCTGACTCCGGCTCTGTCAGTCCAGCTCCGCGATCCACGGGGTTTCCCTCGGCTCGGCGGGCCCGACGAGCAGGGGCAGGGCAGGGGACGCTGACGTCAAGCGCTGCCTAGGCAACCGCTGATTGACGTTGGCTGCGCTGCTGACGCGGCCCGCGGGGCGCGCTCCGTCCCTCCGCCCCGCCGTTCGCTCGCTCCCATTCGCTTCCTTTGTTTAGCGCTGCCCATGGCCGGCCGAGGAAGAGCGCCGTGCCCCTGACCATAGCCATTAACCCAGCAGAGAAAGTGGCGATGGAGTAAGAGCGGTTCATATGCAAAACCTTTCGGGAGTGGCTGGGACAACGAACCTTCGTGCAACCGTGAAATCTGTGATCTCGTCCGCTTCACTTTAGAGATGAGATGAGAATCCCCGTTAAATATTTTCTGTAGGATGAGGCTCCCTTTTTGTTTTTATGTCCATTCAATTATATTCGGCATTCTTAGTCTTTCAGGCGTCTGTGCATCACTACACCACTGGGGGGCGATAGTGGGTGGTAACCGAACTGTACGATCATTCATTGAAGAAATGAACAACAAATCACTCATTAAACTAAACTAAATGGTGTCGTTTTTCTTATGATTGAAATAGAACCTCATTAACCTCCGCTGCTAGTGTGTTCTTACTGTGTCCACAAGCACTCCCACACTCCCACTCTCAGTTTTACCTACTTAAATGCCCCATAGTTTCCGAAATGCACATTCTCTGGTACACTACAGGCCCATGAAGGAAAGGGATTTCACCTATTTTAAAGGCCAGCGCTGTGGACTAAATCGGATCAGTGGATGCACAGTTTGTGCTACAGTGGTACTATTTTTGTCCGCTTGGAGTCTGATCCACAGGGAGAGTTCATCTCATGTTTTCTGTGCAGACCTATTTATTAAGACGCTAACCTATTTCAAATTGCAGAGCTGCTAATTGTGTCCTAACTGCACTGATCTAAGTGTGGATATTTAAAGGTAATTAAATATATATGAACTTGCTGTTATTTAACGAGGAAAGGTCACTGACAGGAAGGAAAGGTTTCCATTCCTGCTGGCTGGCAGCCAGGGCCGGTTAGTTCCAACGGTCTGACACACCTACAGAAACTAGGTATTAACCAAGCTACAGCTAAAGTTCTGTACATATACACAAAGGTAATCTTCAGATTTTTTCTCAAAGTTTTATCTTTGTAAAAACACAAAAACCTAAAATAAATATTGAGTGTTTTTAAATAAATGCAAATTAACTAATAAACGCCCCCTTCCAATAATTTAGTTTATTCAGGGAGATTTTGGGCCTCATGAAAGCATATCATATTCAGTCCCCAACCTAGAACAATTAAATTATGCTCCAGTTTTTTTAGGGCCCCTGTTCTGCTGCCTCCCTGCCAGTGTCCACCCTCTGCTGCCTCCCTGCCAGTGTCCACCCTCTGCTGCCTCCATGCCAGTGTCCACCCTCTGCTGCCTCCCTGCCAGTGTCCACCCTCTGCTGCCTCCCTGCCAGTGTCCACCCTCTGCTGCCTCCCTGCCAGTGTCCACCCTCTGCCACCGCCATTCCACCCTCTTCTGCTGTCATTCCAGGGTCTACGCAGAGTAACCACCTCCAGAATTTAGTTCACATATGTGAAATCTTACTCTAATGTGTAGAACTTGGGCCCTGAACATTCCACTGTTTGCCCTGAAGTTACAGACAGCTTAGTGCCCAGAAGGTGAACAGCTTCATAATTCCTAACTCCTCTATCCAATCAGGCTTACACCCAGTGGAAAACTACGCTGGGCGGTACAAAGCATGTTGCAGGATGCAAACTACAAACTTCAAATTTCACACACAATCTCACAAAGACGTGGTGAAATATAAATGAACAGTTACCCTGCTCCAAGTCTTTGGGCTGTGGGATAAAGCTTGTCTGACGTAGGAGGGAATATACAAACTAGTGGACAGGATTCCATGCAATGCCACCAAGCTGTCCATTTGATATTACTCCTATTATCAAAAGAAGCTCCATTCTGCAGGCTAAAATGAAAAGAAATCAAACATTGGCTGCCGGATGTGGTTACACTCTCACTCTTCATGCCATCTGGTATACTACTGTTTTTCAACCTTTCCCATGTTTCAAGACCCAAAATGCTACTGCATTCCTAAATCCGTATAGAGAACAGGTTAAACTGCTTGTTTCACAGCTTACAATAGCAGAGCTCGGGCTGACGCACAGGCAGCCCTCTGGGGGCGGGCAGGCTCAGCTGGTGCTGGTTAGTATTGATGGATGTTAACAGGCATTGGTTGTTAAACTGGTGAAATGAGACTCTGTTAGAGGCTGAGAATGGCCAGGAAACAATGAAACCCATTATTATGAAATGATGCACCTTGTTTCTTAAGTGTCAGTCCCAGCATATTAGGCATGTAAACTTGCATGACTATACAGTGTGCTAGATCCTCTTCCCTCACCTGGGGATTACCCTTGTGACTGGGGTTTCCCTCTGGACTGGGAATGACCCTCCAGATTGAGGATGACCCTTCGGACAGGCAGTGACCCTCCCAGGGAGCACTGACTGCAAGATCTGTGCTTTATACACAGGGGCTTTTCCCATGCAACATAGTAAATAAGACAACAAAAGCACAGTATTAATACTGAAAGTGCAAACGTGTGAAAACCGGCAGATATTGAAACCTGTCAGCGATGAGGTTACGTAACAGCTACGTGCTTTCTACTACGCCCAATCGCCTTCTCCTCACAGCGGGGATATGCTTCAAAAAGCCCACTAGATGGCGGTGTTACATCAGAGTCAGAGAAGAAGAGCCGTGAGTCGCTGTAGGATGGATGGAGTAGAGCGCATCGAAAAGTGGGCGTGGCACTTCATACAGTGTAAGGCAGGGGTGGGCAATCTTATCGGCAAAGGGCCGGTGTATGCAGGTTTTCGGGACAACCCTAACCGCTGTTCAAACCCAGGTGTGAGAATTCTTCAGCCAATCAGTCCTCTAATTAGTGATCTAATTAGGGAGTTGCAGCAAAAACCTGCACACACACTGGCCCTTTGATTGGCCACCCCTGGCATTTGCTATGCTTGTCTACACTTATTGCCGCACTTCCAGAAAGCGCAAAGGAAATGACTTGCGTGGGCTCACCCACTTTGCTACACTCTATTCCTGTTGGCACGCCCACTAACCTATACTTGGAGAAGGAAGGAGGTTTAATATACACATCTACTCAGTATGAGCAGATTAGGGCCATTACTCTGTATGCAAGCTCCACACACCAGGGCTGGGATCTGAACCCTCAACCCGGGGATATGAGGCTATAGTGCGCCTTACGGTTCAGATTTAAGAGATTAATTTAGAGCTGAACATTTTAAACCCAATACACGCAGTTCTTAACTGACGTAAATAATCCATTCCATGAAGTCAAATGCGGTGAGAGTTGTACTTACCCTCCCATAACATTCAAGACACTTTATAGCAAGAAGCATATAAACATATACTAGTGATATGTACTAAATGATACATAATGAATAATTAAAAAGATTAATATTTTGAAGTGAGATTGGACATTCTTAATTCAGTTTTATGTAAGTTGACAGCTGCCTATATATCTTTCAAAATTCTGGGCCCCCTGACAAAATGTAGCTTACATTGAGCTAGGAAAGGATTTGCAAACTACCACTTAAATGAAAAGGACCTGGATGTTAATGCGAAACGACTGGATGAGTCTCTCAATCAAGGAAACAAACCAGTCAAAGCACAAGAAGAACTGAATTATCAGCCAAGCAAAGGAGTCTTTCAGGTTTAAAGGAGTTTGTAAAACCTGAAGTAGCTCAAAGTGTCCGGGATGACAGGGATTATGTGGTCACCCTACATGTGACTTAGGTAAGGGGTTGAATAACAGTGTGTATGTATCATTTGCTGAGGAGGAGGGAGTTGTCTCCCTCAACAGAATTCGATGAGGAGGCACCCAATGGTAGGTTTTGGGGTCTATATAAAGTGCTGGGCCCCCTGAATCTGCCAGGATTTCCCATAATTTTAATAATTTAAATTTAAATAATTTAAATAATTTAAATTTATAATTTTATACACTACAGGTGACTTAGGTAAGGGGTTGAATAACAGTGTGCATGTATCATTTGCTGAGCAGGAGGGAGAGGTCTCCCTCAACAGAATTCGATGAGGAGGCACCCAATGGTAGGTTTTGGGGTCTATATAAAGTGCTGGGCCCCCTGAATCTGCCAGGATTTCCCTGCCCCCCCCCCCCCCCAGATTCCTCTGCCTCTATCCATCCATCACTCCATCCGTTCATCATCTAACCATTTATCCAATATAGCATCATCAATCCATCCAACCAGTTATCGATCCATGCATGCACTTTATAAACACTGAACCTATTCAGGGCCATAGGGTGCAACAATATATTATGATATATTAATATAATCTTATACTGTTATATTTATGTTGTTGCTGATTTCCTTTTGGATATGTATGGGAGATTTACATTTCAAGTGGATGCAGCTGATTTCAGTAGTGAAAAACCAGAAAGTCGCCATATCCATGCAGAGACTGAGCACGCCCCCTGCTGGCTGGAAGTACAGCAGCAGCCGACCTGCGTGTTCACCTCCTCTGCCAAACAATGGGTGTGGCACATATTTCAATCTCAGCATGAAAATCAATTATCATTTTTGTAAGACACTTCTTCCGGGAATGTATTCGTTGTTCTTTGTAATGGTTGTCACGGGCATGATAAAATTGCAAAGACCTCAGTAGCTGCTATACAATAACTGTGTTTCTAACCACGGCTTCTGTGGACGAATGAAATCTGGCATTTTAATTTTAGGACAATTATAATATTGTTTCTCCAAAAAAGTAACAATATTAACAAATAATAGAATACACATTTTCACGCAGGTTATAATTTTATACACTGCCCAGAATATTTATTTACCATATAATGTATCCCATGAAACTTAGGAGGTGGCCTCTGGCTCACTCCTTAACACTGCAGGGTCTCACTGCAGAGCTCCAGTCTCGGGTATGGCGCGTGTAACACCGTGATCATTTTAACGAGACATCACATGGTAGCGTGACACCACATTACATCACGGATGGCATGAAAGAGCCTCCATCAGCCCGGCCCTTCTCTACCAGCCTCAGCATGCAGCCGCCCCCCCCTCCTGGAGCTGTCCCGCAGGGACAGGTGGATACCAGGGCTTATCAGTATCAACTGACTGTTTACATACCGCTCACCAGATAACAGGCAGATCATTCACGTTACGACACTGCCCGATAATGTTATAGGGCTTCCAAAACATGCCACTGATTATAAACAGTGTAGGATACTAAGAGGACTTGGAGCAGAACAGAAGAGATCTGCCATCTCTGTAGTGAGCTGACGCCCTCTTCATGATGGCCCTCGCTGGGCTGAACGTCGTGACCGCGTCACCTGCGTGATCACAGCACAGGAACAGCCAGACAAGATGAGCAAATACACATGCAATATAAACAGATTAAAAAAAAAAAAAACAACTATCATTCGCTGTCACATATTTCATATGAGTAAAAGATGGAAAGACAATGTAAATGTACTCAAAGGACCTCAAATTGTGGGGCGGGGAGCCACTTCACTGGGACGGGAACCATATTTGCTCCATGCCACTCGTTTTACAAAACCAGTTCCCCTTTACAAGGTCAAACTGTCCATCCTCAAAATCAGGGCTATTATACTGCTGCCAGCCCAATAAAGAATTTATTAGACCAGTTAGAGTTGAAAATTCATACTTTAAATGTGAAAATGTCACTATGGTGCTTTTCTCTTAAGAGTTTTTGTGACCCACTGTTTGGTATCTGGTGCACCCCACTACAGGCAATGGTCCCTCATTATTGCGATAACCTTTGACCCCTGAGTAAAGTAAGCCACACCCTGCATTCTCAAGACCCACCTCTTACTTAATAACACCATTCACTCTGGAACAATGACTCAAAATGTCTCGAGGAAAGTCACACCCATCTAATCTGCGGCCTCGCTCTCCCAAGAGGTGTCACGTTCACTACGGAGGGTTCTGAAGGTCGGCTCCCAACAGCAACCATCTCTGCATCTACATATTTCACATGACAGAAACTGATAGTGATTATAGCTGCGGGATATGAGCCCTTTCCATGTCTGCGTGTTGCACATAGAACGTTCCTAACTGACAAAAAATTCCAGAACGTTCTAGAAAAGGAAGGCAGTCCGTGCCTCCCCAGTCAGAGTGCTTTGTTAGAGCCAGTAAAACCAGCAAGGCTACAGGGCAGCTGAGTCCTTCCTTTAATTTGTTTTCATCATCCAACAGGTCTGTCCAAAACCGACTCATTCCTCATCATCATTTTTCTGTTCGGGAAGGCATCTCTCTGCGAGATGGCTATTTAGCTTGGGGACACGGGGAGCCTGGAGCCTTCGGAGGAAGAGCGCAGAGCTTTCCTCCCTTTGACATGGCATTGGAACAGGCCGTTCCTTTCCGTGACACCCGATGTCATGTGTTTCGTTCTGTCAGCCGTTGCACATTCCTGTCAAACGGGTTGGGAAAGGACCCAGGGACGCCGCGATGGCCCTCGGCCGTGCTCAGGCACACCGGGTTTGGGCCAGACCCTCGTCAGCGGTCACAGTGGGGTCTGACTGCCGTTCATGCTCGCCGCCGCAGAGCAGAAGGCGGGCCATGAGGGGCCTGGCTGACTCGTGGGGGGTGTCCTCTGTCCCCTCCTGAAGGCTACTCCAGTGGAATGCGGCAGGGGGGTTTTCCGTAACTCTCTGCCCAATCCGCAGTGCCTGCCTGCGCGCCCGGCTCTCACACTGGGCGAGTGTCGCCAGCCAAACCGGTTGCTGTGCCCAGACACGCACCTCTCGGCATGACGTGTCGGGCCGGCGGTGCTCTCTTCGGGTTTCTGATGATGAGCGGCAGAGCCCAAGCAGATCCCGCAGGAAGCTCTTCTGTGAGGGGAAACACATGCAGCGAAATCGTCACCTTATAACCAAGAAGCGAAGCAAAGCCCTCCTTGCCGACAGGGGTGTTGAAATCAAACCTCCGCTTGTGTCCAGTGCCGGGTCCGGAGAGAAAAAGCAAAAATTTCATTTGGAAATGGAATAGTGAAGTCTGATTTCTATAATATATTTTCCACAAAGATCACTGGAAGTCACAGTGTTTCTCCCAGTTTATCATTTAATAATCCAGCTGCACATATTACAGGCTAATACAGTACTCAGAGTGTAGTGCGCTTTGACTGAAGCTCCCTAACTACGTGTATCTCCTTACATGACGCATACTCTTGCATACTTTGCCCATGCCAACGTTTAGGTGGCCCAATTAGGACCTCGTTCGGAAGAAAAGCTGCCGTTCCCACGACTGGACTCGGAGGAGCCGTGTGACTGGCTGCGGGGGCATTTCCGTTAGGCGCTTGGCACAACGCTGCGACACCTACGCGTTCACACGGGAAAAGACCGCAGATCTACCTATAATGTCACTCCATAATGACGCCTTATCTATTTATCCGACCGTGGTGACTTGGCTTTCTGCTAAGCCGTCATATAGTTACAAGCTGGCTGAGAATTTAAACATTTTCTGCTATATCGAGCAAGATATTGTGCAGTAATTGAGAACAGAAATCGTCCAGCAAACTGAAAAATGAAGCACTGAAAGCCTTTAATATTCAGTGCCTTAAGCGGCCCGAAAAAAGACTCATAGTCTCCTGTTTAACGCGGTAATGATCCGCAGAATGGGCGCCGGCGATCATGCCGTTTGCCCCGAAAACACCCCGGAGCCCCGTCGCTGGTGAGAAAGAACCACCTAAAGACCGTACCTGCAGGTAAGGCGGGTCTCATTGCGCTCGCACAGCCAATCAGGGCTGCCGGCTGAACCCGTTTCAGCCAATCAAAGTGGAGCCCGTCTTTCCTATTATCTTAATTAGTGCCCCGTGAAAGAAGCCCGAGTCTGTCCGCGATCCGCCGGCGGGGTGCATGGGCGCCTGACCCGGCCATTTGGGGTTAGTGTCTGGGTGCCGGAGCCGCGCATTAAACTGTACGACTGTTCTTGGTTCTGCGCAGCAAAGCCGCTCGTCCGAGGCTCTTTGCAAGGACAGGTCTGAGCTTAAAAAGCGGTCTTACCTGTATCCCGGCTTTTCCGCGGCATCTCTCCGACAGCAACAGCATCCGCACCGACTTGAAAGTCCAGTTTCAGGGCGAAAAGTGGAGACAGAGCGAGATATGTCACAGGAGCCGGACAGGTAAGTGATCGCACATGGCTCAGGTGTAGGTGTGTACTCCACGCCGGCATCTGTTTGTATTACCCTGCATACTCTCAATTATTGATTAATAACCTTAAAATACAGAGGGCAAAATGTTCATAATAAAAAAAGGAGGTCAAAAATGAGTCTTTATTAGTTTTAACGTAAATTAGTGTCCCATTGTTTTCTTACAGGGTTTATTACATTTTGAGCAGTAATTCACTGGCAATGTAGGGCGAAAGCTTAAAATCAGTAGTGCGGCCAAATCTCCGCATTCAATGGAGATGTGATCCCGTATGTAGAGCCGATTTCCCCGCATTCGCTCCCCAAGTTATGGTGGCTGTGTATGTTTGCAGGATACTCGATTTGTTTAGCGGTGGGAAAAAATATTTTTCAGCTTTTAATTCTTATGATCGAACCTTGTTAAAACTTTGCAATGTGAATGAAGTATCTGGATTTTTACGTGTCTTCTGTCAGATAAAAAACATATTTTATAATGCATTCCTTTAAGACAACTTGTTGTTATTTACTTTGTGAAATGTATTATTTCACAACATAAGGTATAGTTTTCATAACTTTTAGTTAGATAGTGGGCTGTTTAGTAAACATTGCGTTTATTACCTACTTACTTGGTTTATCCTTTAATGCTTAAAGTACATATTTCAATTATGCGCATTTTCGACCCAGCTAACTGTCGATATTTTTTAAACTTACTTAAACTTACTTTTTCTGTTATAATATAAAAATACCTACTGTTTTTCAGTTACAGGTTCGTGATTTGGGTGATTTATTGCACATCAGCACGATACTAGACACACCCGTAAATACATCTCACACGTGTGTCATGTGTTTGTACTGAAATACGAGTGATTCAGTCGGCTTTTACACATTCACGCACGGATCGGCACACGCATGCGCGCTACTCCGTCTTAACATTTGGGTCTGTCTCTGCCAACAACAGCAAGGAAGTGACAGCTCAGCCTTCCCAAAAAGCCCATCTTCCCACACCTATTGTCTGAGTGCTCTCTCGGCAGTTACAGAGGTACCTGTTCTTCAGAAGGTCAGAGCTGGTTTGGGTTGTTTTGTATGTGAGCCCCTGCAGGATTCAGAGAGAGGTATTATCACGGGGGTCCATGTTGACCTTTACCCAGCGCCATGTGCCCTGCAGGTGCAGACTCCGTAATGACCTGGGTGAGGGTCCCGGGGTGACCTTAATGGTGGGGCCTGATTTACATTAGCTGTGGTGGGAAAAGGGATGATTGTTAGCTTAGGGTATAGCGGGAATGACCAGCAGTGCAGTGTGGCAACATATGATCTGAATCTTGACCAGCAGGGGTTGTGGAGAGATGAGGGCAGATCCCACAGCGCATGGGAGACAATGTGGGGATCAGGGGATCTCTCTCTCTCTCTCTCTCTCTCTCTCGGCACACACATAGACACACACGGTCAGGTATCATGTTGTACGCACACCGGCAAGAGCAGCGCTCTACAGATGTTGACTTCCACTTCTCAAGTTCCCTGCTGGCCCTCCCGATGGCCGCGTCGGGAAACCGCACAAAACAAGGCCACACCTGACGGGTCACACGGCGCCCGCACGGCCCAGCGCGACCCGCATGGTAGATGTGAGCGCAAAGAGACCCGCCCACTTTGCTCACGGGGCAGCTCGCAGTGAACAGTGACGGCGTGACTCACAGATCTTGTCTGAGTTCCTTGGGGAGCAGATAAATTTAAGTGCCGTGTTTACTGAGTTTTGTCCTGACCTCTCGATAAAGGTTGTACTGTTTTTTTTTTTTAACTATCTATATGAATTTATTTAGCAGACAGTTGTAATCCAACACAACATAATAGATGATACAGCTCAAGCATATACAGCTGTCAGCCAAATGCAAAACTTCCAATGAGAGCAGAAGTGAGCATTACAGCTATAGTTAGAGGGCTTTACAGACATGGAGTATGCCACACAGACACTCAAGACATGGAAGCTTGGATTGTGTGCCGTGGGCGGGGGGGTCAGCATACACTGGTGTCACTGGCTCTCACTGTTTCTGTGTAGGCGGCTGGTGGTCGTGGTCCCGAATGAGGTGTCCCTGCACTCGCAGAGGATCTACACCAACGAGGATGAGGCCTGGAAATCCTACCTGGAGAACCCGCTGACGGCCGCCACCAAGGCCATGATGAGCATCAACGGCGACGAGGACAGCGTGGCGGCCCTCGGCCTTCTCTACGACTACTACAAAGTGAGTCACCGCTCAAAGGGGCATTGGGGGGTGTGGCCGTGTGGGCGGGGCCTCATGCACAGCTCGGCCTGCTTTGGTGACGCATTTTAGCTACAGCATCTTTGCTAACGGGTAGCCTAGCATGGGTCTTCCATGGCTTTTCCTACTATCTGTTGGACCCGGCAATTAACTGCTATCCTAGCCCCTAAACAAGCAATGACTCACGATGAGGTCTGCTAATGGTGACTGGAGCAATACAGAGCAGGTTGAGGTCATGGCAGGGCATGCATCCTAGGGTACAAGGCTGGGGGACACCCTGGACGGGATGCAGGTCCATTGCTGGATACACACACAAACTTATCTGTATTGTGCTTTGTGTGCATGCGATTTCCAGGTTCCTAAGGAGAAGCGGCTATTGTCCAGCAATAAAGTGGCTGAGACGTCAGAAGAACATGAGAAGAGGTCAGTGCTTCCAGGGTGTCTTCTTCTGCATCCGCATGGACGTGTAACATCAGTGAGAGCTGTGAGAGGGGTGTTGCTATGGGAACAGCATCCCGCCTTTCAATACCGCTGTAAATGTCTCTCACAGGGGCGGGCTGGATGCTGGCACCAGCCACACGGGTTTGGACGCGGTGAACAACCGTGTCCAGGTCCTGAAGACCGTTCCTGTTAACCTATCGCTGAACTCCGAGCACCCGGCCGCAAAGCGAGACCCCTACGCGGGCAGCTCCGGTGGCCCCGCGACGGGGCCCCTGCTGAAGGCTGAGACGTACCCCCCCTACAGGCTGCCGGGAGAGAGCCCAGCCCGTGGATATGAAGTCAGCCCCTTCAGCATGTCACCTGGCTATCAGGGGGGATACTGCAAAGGCGAGCAGCGCGGCAGTCCAGACAGCACCTACCAGCAGGAGCGCAAGGTGGGGGGGGGCTTACCTGGGGCTGGCGAAGGAGAGCAGGGGGGACTGGGGCAGTCGGCGGGGGTGTCATACATGGGCGTAAATCCCGGGGGGGACGGCGGGGACATGTCCGCC
>JAODKL010000047.1:4683936-4695766 GCA_026780765.1 Petrocephalus schoutedeni
CCCCTTCAAAAATTGCTCATGAGAAATTTTATATTTATTGTCCCCCCCTACTGTTAAATGAAATTTACGCCCATGGTGTCATGGGATGGGGGTCGGGATTCAGGCACAGTAACTCCCTGCCATTTCGGATTCATGCTCCCGGCACATGTTAGATGTCGACAGGGGGGTCGGAGAGAATTTTATACTGGAGTGGACACTTAATTTAATAATCTAAATGTGCTCCTGGATGTTGACATGAAATGTTTCCTGGTCATGTGACCGCTTAATATCTCGTTGTACATCTCGCCGGTCATTCCTTGGTTCACATGGCGCTTGTTATGTTTGCAAACAGAAGTTCTGCCCGTCATCAGTCCTGGGTGCTGATGCTTTTGTCCACGACCAGTCAGGCGTGTAAGTCAACCGCCGGCGACCCCGTGTCTACCTCGTGGCAGGGACGGGAACTTCCCAAGATGCCGGGCACCTTGAAAGAGGCCCAATTTCTCCCACAGTTGCTGAATTAAACATTTCTGGAATGCACCTCTATTTCAGAGACACGTTCCAGTATGTGCTGGATGCCACCAAGTCACTGCGACAGAAGCAGGGAGAGGCACCCATGACCTACTTGAATAAGGGCCAGTTTTATGCTGTGACTCTGAGCGAGACCAGTACCAACAAGGGCATACGTCACCCTATAAGCAAAGTCAGGGTGAGTGTTGCATTGTGGGAAAGCCAGTGCTGAGTGGTGCATTGTGGTAAGGCTGCTCTGAACCAAAGGATATGTAAGGTCATGTCAAAGTCTGATGACCAGATCAGAATAAATATTAAAGAAAAGTACCATGGACAAAGTTGAGTGTTATCCTGGGCAAAACAACAAATTGTGAATTAAATCTGTAAGTTTGCTGTTCCTGAACTTTCTACCTACACCTGGTTTCAGTAGAAGCAGAGTGACTTTGGGCCCCATATTACATGGGGCCTCCACCCAGACCAGTCCACATACATTATACATTTTTTAGGGGTCCTGTCAGTTAGGGGCCCTTGGAATCATCCTAATTCTCCCCACTGGTTTTTATGATGCCCCTGATTTTTATAAAGTCCAAAGCTACACTGAGATTAATGGTCAGATCCTTTGTGGTGACCCTATTGTTACATCCCACCCAGAGCGTGATCATGGTGGTGTTCAGTCCAGACAAGAACCGGGATGAACAGCTGAAATACTGGAAATACTGGCACTCTCGCCAGCATACGGCCAAGCAAAGGGTCCTGGACATCGGTAAGACTACTGGGTCTCGTCGGCGAGACACTCTGGATCTCCAGTTACTAGCTTGTTGATTTAATGGGAGTGTGTGTGTGTGTGCGTGTGGAAGCCCTGATGTCACTTTGTGTAGTAAAGAGCTACTATGCCCCTGGGCATAACAGTCAGGCTGTGGTTATGTGAATGGATAAGCATGTACCGTGTGACAGGGAACTGCTCACATCAGTTCTCACAAACTAGAAATCGCTATTGCTCAGCCCCTTACAGTACAGCCACTTTCCCTACATTGATCTGGGGTCTGTGTCTCTCCCAGTGATTGCATTTTATTCTCTCTTCTAACTAGGTGGGGTGGGGGCATTGGTATCCTTTTTTCCCCCCCATCTGTCTTTTTTTATGATGTCAATAATGATGGTAGTAAACAGTTTAGCAAACTGCAGTGTGGCTGATGTTCCCTTTATTGCCTGTGAGTGGCTTTGATCGGGGGACGGTGCATTTGGGCTCCCGGCCATGTCTTTGCGGGGTGGGCTTCGCGCTGCGCCAGGCACACAGGCTTGCCGTTGTCATTGCTGCGGTTCACGGACAAAAAAAAAGGGGAAAAAATGAAAAGTGAAAGGGCAGCTTTTGGGGCGTTTATTTACTGATAGTTAGTCAGTATTCAAAGGCGGTGTGCAGTGAGGCAAGAAAGCATCTCTGAGATCTTTGGTGTCCAACAAGTTGCTACTTGTGTGTTGTGCAGATGCAGGTGGACGTGTGGGAACGTGCTGGGGGAGTGACTTGTATGGACAGAAGGAGGAATGTCCCAGAATCCTTTGAGGCGCCAATGAATGGCAGGAGCTATAGCTCCATGTAGCTAGTTTTGAAATAATTTTATTTACCTGTCAGTTCCCTTTGTCCCATGTGGACCCCAGACCCATGCAGCTCAGAAGAGATCTAAATGCATTCATGAGGTTTCCTTCCTTTTTAAAAGGAGAAGATTGCCACTGTTTAGTGGAGATGTAGATAATTCATACCGGCCCTGAGCTGAAGTCTCTGGCCTGGCTACCTGCTGTACAGCTTCAAAGCTCTCAGAGCCCCCCTCCCAGAGGCCATGAGGCCGGGGTCCCCCCCCCCCCCCAAATCTTCACTGAGATGGACTGAGCCACACCTTTGCCTTTTAATGTGACACCTGTCTACGCTAAAGGAATAGATGAAGTGTAATCATAGCAGGGGAGGACAGCTGCAGAGCCAGGCCGTACTGGGGTGACCCACAGGGGCAGAGCAGTGTAAAGGGGCTCATCTTTGTGACACAGACCATTGGAAAGCATCTGGCAGCTCAGAACTGCTTAGACAGGCCTGCAGGAAGTGAAACATGACACTCCGGCATTGATTTGAATAGCAGTTGAGCCCTGATTACACCGACCGCCCCGGGACATGTCATAGGATCCAGGATTTGAATAGGGCTGTTTAACACGGACTGAGAGCCAGTGGCCCACCAGCCCATGAAACGGCAGCCCGGCCGTGTCCCAGTCACCGTGGCTGCCGTCACTACCCCTGGCCTGGCTTAGTGCTGGCGGCTTCGACGAGGCGTCCGACGAGCCCGAAGAGACTACAGTACCAACAATGCCACATCCCAGACGAGTTACACGGTGCTGTAAAACGAAATTGATGGGTTTTTTTTCTATTTCGCAGTCTACTTGATGACTTGTTGTTAAGCACATGTCCAGAATATAAACCAAGTGAAATGCGCACGGTGGAATTTGTAGTTGTTTCGGATTTGCCAGAAGTCCACTGCAGATGTATGTTATCCATTTCTAACAGGAGACGGAAAAAAGAGGATCTTTAACACAATAGTATTGTGGATTGATCCTCACTTGAACATGAGACCGTATGGAAGTTTTAAAAGAATCCCGTTTGTTTACAAAGCCAGATTATCTTTTTATGATTATATGTGTCCATTGCTTTTATGGGAACTCTTATCTAACACTATCTTATCTATCTAGATCACATACCACAATGCACAGGTTGTTCATTTGACTTTCAGAATCCTTCACTAGCTGGTTGTTGTTTTATTGGATGCCAAAAAATAACGTTCCCTTGAAGAATATTCGCCAAGCCGAACCCCATGCAAACCTCGTAGCGGCTTCATTTCACTGCCAGCACATTTTATTAAGAGAAACTGCCTGCTTGTCTCTGACCTTCGCAGCCGACTACAAAGAGAGCTTCAACACCATTGGGAACATCGAGGAAATCGCCTACAACGCGGTGTCCTTCACCTGGGACGTGAATGAAGATGCAAAGGTGAACAGCAGCCCCCTCTGGGGATGGGGGGGTCACATGACTAGTTGGGGGAGGGGGGGGGTTTCTTTGCATTTCACCTGCTTCTGCATGTTTCACCTGCTTTTGATAAGAGGCTGTAAATGAGCCTGGATTTCCACTGAGCCTCACGGGATTGCAGTGCGTGATGGACCCCATTACAAGCAGCTGAGCCAACTGCTTTTTCTAATCCTTTTCCCATCAGATCATTTGTTTCTGTTCAGTGCATAAATGCCTGAATGTAAAAGACTAGGCAGCCGTGGGTGGCGTCGGCACTATTCCGAACCCCGAGGGTGGGTGTGTATGTGTGTGTGCTGCCCCCCCAGCCCCCCCACCAGGACTGCCATCCGTCTCTCAGCACTGCCCCCAGGGCCAGTTTGCAGTGACCTGTGACCGGCACGGGCTCCCCGTAGCCTGTTTGTTTTGCGCCCAGCTCCTTCTCGGCGGGACGGGCTCGGATTTCACCGGTGCCAGGTGGAGGGCCGTCGCTCTGGCTTGAGTGACCTGCCCCGGGCTTCAAACCTGGTTCTGCCCCCGTGTCAAATGTCTCTTTGTCTGTATTGTCTGGGGGGGGGGGCACCTGAGAAATCCACGGTCTCATTTCTGTGAGTAAATATTTGGTCAGAGGCTGGGCTGCTTTCCTGGAGTTTTGCTTGAATGAACTGACCACACCCCCCATCCCCTGGGGTGGAGCCTTCAGTCCAATTAAAACGGTCTTCTAGGTGGTGCTGGGCACCATCATCTTCAAACCAAACTACTGATCCATAGTGAATGTTCTGTATGTTCATATCTTGATAGTGATGTTTTTCTGGGCCGCTATTCTTTATAATAAGCACATTTTATGCGTGGCTGTGATTTTAAAGGGCAAAACTACTCCTGAGAGAGAAGTATTCCCGTAAATATTCGGCAGCTGAATTGGATGACCTGATAATTGGCTTCTTGTAACCATCTGGGTGCTTAATAAGACCTAGAGCCGTGTGATGACTCAACATGCATTTTAGCCCTAAGGTCACGCTAGCCTGATCCCGGGTGGGGGTGAGCATGCACCAGCTTCCTGGAACGCCATTGATCTGCGGAGCGGGAACGATGGCAGGGGGCTCGCTGCGTTCCAGCTTGGAGATCAGAGTGTTTCACGTGGGCTTTAATTCGGCGCACTTCCGGGTATCCGGTAGTAAACCACTGGCTTAAATGAAGCAAGGTAGCCCTTGTCTCAGAACAGATCACCCTTTTAAGTGAAACATTTCTGCTGTTTTTGACTGGAGGGTCATTTCCATGTCCCTAGCTTATTGGAGCCACTTGGTAAATAGGGCTACTTCAGATGTTGTGGTAATAATCCCTTACACTTCAGTGTACCTTACATGCAACATGCAAACCAAATCTAATGGCTAGATAAACTAACTTGTTAGCAAGCAGATTAAACCCCTCTGCTGACCGTTTCAAAGCGGCACACCTAACCTGCAGCAGCTGAGCGAATTCATCAACAAAAGCAAACAAAGCTTCAAAGGGACTGCGGTGGGCTGCTTGAGTTTGTCCCCAGACTGCCGACGAGCCCCGCAGCCATTTCCCATAGGTACAGACCGTTTGACACTGTGAGCAAGCTATTTTATTATGGGTTCTGTTCAACTTTCAACTTTGGAAACCCCACTGGCATCTGTGGAGGTCCACCCTGCCCAGGACCAAACTGCACACTGGCAGATGCTGGGACTCACACGCACACCTAGGTAGAGGTCTGCTGATAGGAGGAGCTGGTGAGACTCTGTATCACACTGGGGGCTGGTCTGCTTTCTGACTCGGAGACTCTTTGGGGCATTTCCTTCAAGAAGTTGATTGTTCTCAGTGGCCAGTGAAGGGTGTTGTGGTTAACCGGTTCTTAAGACACAGAATGGTACCTAAAATGCTGTGGTCACATTTCAGGAGTGGAACTGTTGTTTTCTAAAGAAGGTGCTTAATCGGTTTCATTATGTATGTAGACATAAAATCACCATAATCAGGCTGAATACTCATCTCAGCTTAGGCAAGGATTAAACTGGAATCTAATGTGTTCTAAACAGCCTGAGTGTGTGAATTCGAGCACTGAGGTCTGTGTAAGTGGAAGACCATTCTCATATGGCTGTTTTATTGGTAGATCTGCTGGTTATTGATCAATCAGCTAACTGTCCTCCCTCTGATTGACAGATCTTCATCACAGTTAACTGCCTGAGCACGGACTTCTCCTCTCAGAAGGGCGTGAAAGGACTCCCTCTGACAATCCAGATCGACACCTACAGCTATAACAATCGTAGCAACAAGCCACTCCACCGGGCATACACCCAGATCAAGGTCTTTTGTGATAAGGTCAGTGTGGGCTGTGAACACCTCAGACCCCCTTCCAAACGCCCTGCTGAAGGCTTCAGAGTAATTAGCAGAATGTGTTCCATTCACAGATCCAGACATGTGAAACTGTGCAGTGGTTAGCATAGTGGAGGTACCCCCCCCTAGTGGTTAGAGTGGAAAGTGTCAGAATATTTTAACTATAAATCCCTTATCACCATAATGCACTGAGTATATTTCCATAAAGGACAAGAGCAGAGCTTTTGACAGACCGTTTGTTCCTGTTCCAAGGGTGCAGAGAGGAAGATCCGAGACGAGGAGAGGAAGCAGATCCGAAAGAAAGCCAAAGGTGAGTCATTTGCTGCTGACACTGATGTCCCCGGGGCCGGGGCCCACGTCTGGCGCCCTTGCTTCCCTGAAGACCAGCCGCACCCTCAAGCGATTCTAGGTCAACATTCAAACATTTTGTACTTAAGCCATCAGACCAACCTCAGGAGGTTACTAAAGGAGAGGGCCTTAACTCGGGAGAGATTTGGTCAGATATCTAACATCACCGTGCTTGGATGGGGGATGCAGATTAAAAGTGTCCTGTTTCACCAAAGCTTTTTGCATTTTGCATTTTGATGCGCTAATATTGCTCCTTACTGCTAAACAGGGAAGGATGGGGGCTTGGGGGCCCTGCCACTGCCCAAGAAGGCGGACTGCACCTACTTCAAGACCATGACGGACCTGGACTCACAGCCCGTCCTCTTCATTCCTGATGTTCACTTTGGAAACCTGCAGAGGGCAGGGCAGGTGAGCATCCTGGGATTTTGGGGGGAAGGGGAGCTCTTAGACCAGGGGTGGCCAGTCTTATCCGCAAAGGGCTGGTGTGTATGGAGATTTTTGGGATAACCTTTAGATCAGCTGTTCAAACCCAGGCGTGAGGCCACCCCTGTCATAGGTTGTCGCAAGCCAGCAGTTGAAGTTCACCTGGAACTAAGAGACCCATTTAGTGGAATTAATGAGCGCAAGTTCATGGGAGATACTGATGAACCCCTTATTGAGGCACTCGGTAAGAAGGGATACATGATCAGTTACACCTTAGTGCTTTTTGCTGTCCCCAGATCTATGCCATCAACACCGAGGAGGTTGAGAAGGATGGGTAAGTGTTTACATTCTGAAGAATGGTCCATCTCTGCAGTGAAAGCAGAAATGTTAAACACCTAGTGGGAGCTCCTCCCCCAAATATTTTTATATCGTTTGATTGGTTGTCATTGGAAGGTGGGATCATTGACTGTTCTTATGATCTGCTGGTGTTCGTGTTGGTGTACCAAGCTGTCTTCTGCTGCCCTTCGCAGAAGCGTGGTGGTAAAGAGTATATTCAGGCCATCTCAGGATGACTACAGTGCCTCTCCTTCCAAGCAGATGAAGGGGGACACCCAGAAGAACGGTGCGTACTGGCACTATGACTGAGCTCCATGACGTGATTGTAAATCCTCAGCTGTGATTATAGCCACTTAAACAGCACTTTTAGGAGTCCATAAAACAGCAGCATAAAAGAAAATCAGAGGAATGAAAACAGGCCAGCTTTCAGCAGTGATTATAGCTATCCTAGCTTGCAAATTACTGTGGTTATAGAAACATGGAAGTAGACAATGACTCCGAGGAGACAGACAGATCAAGTGGGCTGTCTAACTGAAATGCCGTCTCTCCACCCCACAGTGCTCCTGTACGTGAGGAATGAGTCTGATGAAGTCTTTGATGCTTTAGTGCTGAAATCCCCGACATTACAGGGCCTCATGGATGCGGTGAGTCTCTCTCTGTGTCAGGACCATTTCTGCTTTCGTTATTATTCGACCATGACGGAATCGGTATACTTTTTTTTTTTTTTTCCCTCAGATATCAGAAAAATATGGCATTCCTATCGAGAGGATGGCTAAAGTCTACAAGAGAAACAAAAAAGGGTAAATAAGGGGGGATGTGCCAACAAAACAGACATGCATCGCCTTATAGTGTTTGTCGGTGCATGGTTGGTGACGGTAAGCTTGCATCATCTCTCTTTCAGGATTCTGGTCAACATGGATGACAACATTATCGAGCACTACTCTAATGAGGATACGTTCATTCTGAGCATTGACCATCTAGCGGACGCCTACAGAATCACACTGACAGAAATATGAGGGACTACAGCACCTTTTGTAGCATCCAGGCCCATGTGAATTGTAGGGGCCAGTGTGGAGAAGGGCCTCAATCACACCAAAGCCAGCATCCCCCTTATACCATGAGTGTTCTCTTACACTGTCTTGTCCAAATGCACTGGTCTTGTAAATATGGTTTTGCCCAATAGTTTGTCACATTACACTGGACTTCTTGAGTTCTGAAGACCTTGAGCAGGGTTCTGAAAGCCATCTCTTCAGAGGGAAAATAATGTTATTTTTGGTTTCTGGGGTTGCCATCAGATAAGGCCTAGAGACCTGACTATAAGAAGCAGCTTTCAAGTTCATGAGGCTCACCCGTTTCTCCTCCGAAATTCCTTGTCGCCCATGAAGTGAAGGGGCTTGGTGTTGACCGGATCCACTACTCCCCCAAAAAGACGGCAAAGACTGTGCTGAGGGCCGACCATCATATGTGGCACCAAGAGGAACCATCAGTAAGCAGACGGCATTTTGAACGAGTGTCCAGTACATTAACAGCGCTCATAGGGAGGGGACAGCATTATATCCTTCGCCTGAGCCCTCAGGAACACAAGTGACCCTCTATCCCAGTACAGTGTGGCTCACAGAACAAAGACATTTAAAGAACAATGATATTTTCTACTTCTCTGTGAACAAATGGTGGAAAATGTTCAGTGTGTTGCTGTTTTATTTCATCTGTGAGTCGTGGATATCTCCCTGCAGAAGCTCTGAGATGGATCACTGCTGGCAGATAAGCGAGACTCAACTCTGCCTGCTAATCTTATGTTCATAGGGTTGGACTAAAGAGTACACATGGCTTTTGTACTTTTTTTTTTATAAAAACAGACGTATTTATTTTATTGGTATTATAAAATCTGTAAATATGATGGATATGTCTACATTTGATAGAGGTACTAAGCAGGGCTGTTATATACAGAAAGCTACAGTGGTCTTGTACAAGTAGCCTTCATCGCTAACTGTCTTTAATGACAGGGAGGAGCGATTCTTACTGATGGCTCTGGACTCTGGATGACACATCGCATTGTGGTGTGTGTTTTCATCAAAGCTTCGGTGCACAGTGACCTCTGTGGAAGACATGCCATCTGACCCATCCCACACATGCACACAGGCAGCCAAACATCTCATTCTGGTCAAGATCACAGGCACACGCGAAAATGGCCATTCAAAAACCCTACAGAACTGCAACGGGCGAATTCTTGTATACTGGAAAGGTAACACTTTGCATGGTGAATTTCTCACCTTCTCACTCAAAAAAAAAGTATGAAAATAAACACATTGCCCAGCATCTCCAATAGGGCTGGTCTGGTGAGTGTGTATGATGCCTTCTTCCCAAGACCCCCAGACAGGCTATGGTCGTGTGAATTTCATTTGTTCGGGTTATTTCATGCTGCCTTAAAAATGGCAGTTATGCAGCAAGCTTTTTCAAAGACAAGACATAAGCTGTGTTTCTTTGGAAAACATGCAGGCTTTATTGAACCACGCGGCTGTGGATAATCAGCAGGTGATGGACTCCACCAGTGAACAGAAGCATTCTGTTCCGGTTGTAAAAAGAAATGAGACTATAGAGCCCCAGTGCAATCAGGCAGGCCAGTACAGCGTGAGCATTTAACACAGCGATGAGCTGTCGGTTCGAACCCAGGGCCGCCCTCCTGACTTCATCACTGAGGAACGGTCACCCCCTCATGGCTTCAACACGTGTGAACACGCTTTCAACATGACATACAAAATCACTTCCTCAAACTTAAAAATGTCAAAATATTAAAATATATCTTTAGTCTGGCGGCTAGGTCACGTCCCTCTAGTGTAAAATGAGATGGTATGTTGTCCGACATCAGTATATTCATAAAAAGATTTTTTTCCCAGGAGCTCTGGAAAGTTCCATAAACAGAAAGAAAAGAACATTTTTGGTTTGTTTTTTTCTAATCACTTCTACTTTTAAATGTCGCGTTACGTTGTACTGAATATCAGCGAATTCCCACATCCCCTTCGTGAGCCTGACTTTCAGTACCCATGTTTCAGAAATGCAACTGCCCAAAAAGGAAACAGTTCAAGGAATTAAATATTCAGATATTCAGTAATAATCTTGGCGCAGTCTAACTCAGAGAAATCTGTCTGTGAAACTGCAACACACACAAACCATATGGTAAATTCTCCAATACATGCCGCAGTTCTTAAGACTAAACCTTAAAAAAAAAAGCAAAAAGACAGCAACCATCTGTATTCTCTGTGTAAACGGTGCTTTCACATCAGGAGGTCAGAGGTCACCCTAGTCCACTTCCAGTGACGACTCCAAATATGTTTCTCATGCATTTGGAAGCATTGTGTTATTCTCTGAGTGTCACTATTAGTTGTATTTTGGAGAGTTTAAAAGCTTGATTCACAAATAAGCATCAATATTCCGCTCAGCAATCCAGCCGTCCAGGGAGCAAAATCCTCTGAGAACACGGCCGCAGCTGAGAGGTGTGTGTGTGCGCGTGTTTGTGTGAGAAATGCGCACGTGAGCCTGTGTGTCAGTCTATCTGTGAGTTTATAAGTATACATACGTAGTCCCCCCCAGTACAGCTTTACAAAACACATTTGTATGTGAGTGCATGTGTCAGCTGACTCTGACACTACATGTTCAGAGAAAATAACACTTAAAAAGTACAAAAAGAACAAAAATTTAAATAAATATGGAGAGGTATAATGTGTGGTCGAAAGCTTCCTTAGCCCTGACCAGAACTGCTGGGGTCACACTGCAGCAGACGTACGATGGAGGGGTCGTTCTTCGCTCCCTCCACAAACTCCTCCAGGGACAGCTTGCCTGGAGAAAACAGGCACACCAGTAATACCCTCAGCAGCCATTGCTTTTCCTCCTATGTACTTCCCATTGTGCCACCAGCAGATGGCAGTATATTGTGACCCTAGACCTACACTGCTGACTACATATACAGTTTTTCCTTGTTGTTTATGAATCAGCTCTCAGGTAGACCTACCCCCATCCTGCTCATAATGTAGGTCTTCATACCTCCTCCCGCACAGATGTTTCAGCATTGTGATGTCTGCTACTGGCCTACGGATCAGCAGTCTGCAACTCACCATCGCGATTGGTGTCCATCTGCCTGAAAATCTTATCTGTCCGCTTCTCTGGCGTGGATTCGTCTTCAGGCATCTTCATTACTGAGGACACCATTTTGTAGATTGCCTGGAGGAGACGGGATGATGGCATAGATTAGAGGTGCAGAGCAGTGCATTGTGGGTAAAATGCAATGCCGTCCACAAGACGGACATCATGGGTGAGCAGACTGACTGCCGGGCGCAGAGTCCATTCTGGATGCTGTCTGGGATCCCTGCTGTCGTTCCTCAGACCAGCCCACAACAAGCAGGCGAACAGGCAAACTTGGAGGCTGGTTCAAGGCCGCAGTTTATGGAACATATGACATGCAAATATGACGGATGAGACAGATGCAAAGCTTCTGCCGGTGCAGTTTTCCAGCAGCAGTAATAACCAGCAGCCACAGCTGTGCTCCGATCTATGCCTCACTAGTCACTCTGAGCCTGCGGCAGAACCCAGGCGGCTAAACCGCTGCCAAGTGTCACGGGCTTGTGCAGAGCAGATATGTGTGCCGTCAGATTGACTGTAATCACCCCACTCCACCACAACCAGGGCTGACCGTGTCAGTACGCGCCTTTGGCATGTGCCTAGCATTGAGCATGCGGGTATGTGGCGAGCGGGTAGGCCGGTCTGGGTAAACGGTGCACCAACCTGCACGATCTCCAGCATCTCGGCGCGGCTGATGTAGCCGTTGCCGTCCAGGTCGTACATGCTGAAGGCCCACTT
>JAODKL010000047.1:4739138-4750523 GCA_026780765.1 Petrocephalus schoutedeni
TCCCATCTCCGGGCTACAGGCAGATGCCGGCATGTCCACAGAGGGACAGCTCCCATCTCTGGGCTACAGGCAGATGCCAGCATGTTCATAGAGGGACAGCTCCCATCTCCGGGCTACAGGCAGATGCCGGCATGTCCACAGAGGGACAGCTCCCATCTCTGGGCTACAGGCAGATGCGATGTGTAGATAATATACATACTGTGCTTCCCATTTTCTTTAATCCAAATAACAGAATTATCACAAGGGAAGTGAAAAAGCATAACTGGAACCTACAATTTATCTAAAAATCATCCCTTCCTGTTGATTCTTGAAGTTCCTGTTAACTGACATGGCCCAGTGCTGTATTCTGCCGGCACTCCAAAATGGGATCTCCACATCAAACCCTCCTTCACTGTAGCTTGGAACATGTGTACTTTACCGCCCTGTGTTTCCTGGTAATTTAAAATGTCTAGAAGGTTTGTTCCGTATAGCTGGATGCATTTTCTTTAACATTTAGAGCAGGACCGGCCCTTTTGTGCTTATAAGTCCAACAGGATCCCTGACCGATCCTGATCTGGAGACGTGACCAGAGCTCAGAGCCATACTTTTGTCCCGATAACCAGTGCTCAGCCTGACCCAAGCTATACTCTCACTCCTCTGCGGTTAATGACACAATGATCACGCACACACACACACACTTCATCACTGGGGCTTCTGTGGTCACTGCTATTGTCTTCACACAATGATTTTGGTTTGAGTCGTTCATTAAAAAAAAAACCCCAGTACTCACTGATCCTTTCTCGATGACCCTGCTAAGCATGATCACAGCTTTGGTCTTCTGCTCCCAGATCATCTGCCAAAAGTGGCCACAGGTGTTTCTGAGTGGACCCTGGAGATTCAGAGAGACACAGCTTCATGGCATATGCTGAATTTTCCACAAGCCAGCCCGTCACATGGCTCCCACGCATGTGACATCCAGTGGCCAGCATGATTTCAACCTGAAACCCTATGGAAAATCCACTACAAGCTAAAATCACACAGTATACATATCCCATTTTTCTGCTTTAGACTATAAAACAAACCTCAGACCCGGCCACTATCATTCCAAACAAAGATGCAGCTCATGGTGGTCACCACATACTACCCCGCCGCCTTGGATGCTCTTTCTTCATTTTGTTTGTTTACATGTTATCTTCAGCTGCCTGGTTTCAATATTATTCCTACCACACTGAAAATTCATTTCACGTATAGTTCTAAAGTTTCAATTCTTACAAGTTACAACACTGTTAATATCAAAACCATGGTTTTTAGGATATATGCAATAAATGAGGAACTTAACTATTCATTTCTAACCATTTCCTCCAAGTCAACATCTGTACCACATTTCCAATTATATTCTATAAGACAGAATAGATGCGCAGTACAGACCCATCATTACAACCGCGCTGAGTGCGAGGCCCCTGGTCCAGCTCTTACCTGAGTTAAAATATAACTTCTCTGCGCTTCCTCCATCACAACCAGACTTGCGTTGATATAGTCATTTTCTGTATTTTCTAGTTTAACCCGACTGTGATCAACTAGGAGGGAAGGACAAGGGCTTTACTACATTAAACATTAAAAAACAATGTAATGAAGTTGAGTTTCTTACAAGCTACAGCTGCTTGTAAGATGCCCCATGCGACACACAGCGCCCTCCGGCCTCACATGGGCTCACGTCTCTGTATCGGTTACGATTCCGATTCTCCGGATACTTGGCCACCTTGTAGGGACATTCGTGGGACTGGTTGCGAACTTCCTACGGGGGGAAAAAAGATCAAATCTATCTTTAGTGTTACATTTCCCATTGTAAGTACTTTGCATGAAAACGTTGTAAAGCTTGTTTTCATCAGTTCTAAACACAGTAATGTCTTAAACTCCCGGAGAAATCCCCAGAAACTCCCATGTCTATATTCAGCAATGACTTGACAGGGTATTTTATGGACGTGACAATAACCGGTTACCGCCGCTGTAATTATGCGGCATAGAGCCATTAACGACAGCGGGAAGGATGACTTTACAGAAAACACCCAGCGCCGTGTCTGGCGGCTGCGGAGGAGACCGGGCCCCCGGGAACAGGGCGCTCCGCCGGGGTCAGGGGCCCCACCGGCCCGGGGTTAAAGCCCCATCGGGGCGGCCGGAATACCCTTCATTTAGTGAACCTGCCAACGAACAAGTGAGCGCGTCCGGCCAGCGTGTGGCTCTCGGCAGGGTGGGTGCTCCTTCCATGACAGCTCAGTGCCATCGGCCGCTGGCAGGTGCGCGTCCCCGCCGCGCTCGCCGCCGAGCGCAAGTCCCTCGCGCCGCGCGTGCAGGCTGCGTCCCGAGCTCCCGCCGCGCGTCACCGACGCAAGTCGCGGCCCTTCAGAGCTCGGCGCGAACACTTTACGCGTACCTGTGCCAAACCGAAAGCACGACTGGCCCCGATAACGATCCAGGCACGATACTCACAAGGTACAGATTCTGCCACCGGCCCTCCGAATCAATGTCCTCAAACTCCCGCTCCATGTTATATTGCTGGATGTAGCGGCGTTTGAGAGATGCGGCTGTTATTGCGATAACTAGCGGCGTCTTCCTTCACTGCTCATCATCCAGTCCAGCCATTTACCGGAACAGAGGAGAGCAAACTGCGTGCCAGCGATAACTGACATCGACATCGAAAGTGGTGCCGCTGCGCATGCGCGGCAGAGTGTGCTCGGGCGTCCCGCCGCGCAACAGAAACACGGGAGACTCTCGCGACGCGCGAGAACACGCGCCTGCGCTCTCATTCGGAACTATGCAACTATGCAACTATGTTGTGAACGTAAGCAAGTAGGAGACAGTCAATAAAACATCGTGATTGCAAGATACAAAATTGGGGCTGCAGGTTATTAGTTACATGTCAGGTCCAGAAAGTAAAAAACCCAGACCAGGATTTTGTTTCAACCTACTAGTTGAGCTTAAAGAATGCCAGTCAAATGGTACTCAGCTGGTTGGTTGAAACAAAATCCTGTTCTGGATTTTTTTCTTTCTGGACCTGAAATGTCCGCCTCTGATTGGTTATGAGTTGTCTGCTTTGTTTTGTAAATTCCAAGCCCCGCCTTCTTGATTACGGACCAATGAAATTTCTCAAAACTGTCGCCTTGGAGCAATAGTGACCAAGCTGCAGCGCTCCACACTTATTCCGGAAATGTTGGCCGTTGACAGTCAACCACGATTCTTTTTAGGACGAGGTTCCGTTGAATGTGTTGTTTCTTAAATTATATATTTTACGGTGAATCTGATTCTGCATTTCCCACGCGACAACGGAACATATGGGATCCGGAACTTTATCTTGCAGTCGCCGTGTTGTTGTAATTCCTTAGGAAGGCGCTGTCGGCATCCTGGGGGGGTTTAGAGGGGCTTTTTTATTTTATACTTGCTTTTTCAGAGTGGAAACTGCAGATCTCGCGTCTGACCTGTCAACTCCGGCACAGTAGGTGGCGCTGTCGAAACCCACCCAGAGGGCCCGAACCTCTATTAACCGCGCCGAAGAAGAAGTGGAAGTGGCGGCGCCGAGCGGTTTCCACGCTCATCGCTGGGGGATACACCTCGTGTTTTCGAAATGTCAGCCAGTTTATAAATGACCCTGACTGACTGAGGATTTTTCAAGAGGAAAAAAAATAATAACCAGTGCCTAAAAATGTTCGTAGCTCGAAGTATTGCGGCCGATCATAAAGATCTCATCCACGATGTTTCCTACGACTTCCATGGCCGGAGAATGGCGACCTGCTCCAGTGATCAAAGTGTGAAGGTACACGCCGATCCTTGTGTTTATGCACACCGCAGCGCAGCACCGAGGCGTCGAATCCCCCATGACATATGAGCGAAGTACTACTTGCAATTTACTTCGCTGCCGATAAGCATTATGGGTAGCTGTGTCCAAAGTGAATGACTGAATACATTTTTTTATAAGTAGCATGCGTTACGCGCCAGTACAGAAAATATCCCAGTAGTGTTGGTGGTACTGCATAGATTCATGTAGAAGCCAATTGCATGATCACCTTTGTAAGAATACCCTAACCCGACGATTTTAGTTTTCTACTATTGTTCTATTGCATTACTGCAATAAACACTTGTGAAAAATCCCCTCAGCTTTTCTCACTGTATTATTAGTATGAGCTGCCACTGTTTCTGCTTTAATTTAGGTCTGGGACAAAACAGAAAATGGGGAGTGGCATTGTACAGCCAGCTGGAAGGTAAGCTTGGGGGTGTGTGTGGTTTCTCTTAGGGTACACTTTTAACAAGCAACCCGAGGGGGAAGCAGGTGGAGTTGTGGTGTTTGAGCTCAGCCTGCGGCTCCCTGTCAGATGGCCTGACACTTGAATGCCTGTGCAGACTCACAGCGGCTCGGTGTGGAGGGTGACATGGGCCCACCCCGAATTTGGGCAGGTGTTGGCCTCCTGCTCCTTTGACCGGACTGCCGCCGTGTGGGAGGAGATCGTCGGCGAGTCCAATGACAAGCAGAGAGGCCAGAGCCATTGGGTAAGACCAAGGGACCACGGGGTAGGCTGCTCGCCTTGCGTCGACGGGTCTCAGGAATGGCACTTTGTGGCTCGTTTTTGCACAGATCAAACGCACCACGCTGGTGGACAGCCGCACCTCTGTGACGGACGTGAAGTTCGCCCCCAAGCACATGGGCCTGATGCTGACTACGTGCTCGGCCGACGGCGTGGTGCGCATTTACGAGGCGCCGGACGTCATGAACCTCAGCCAGTGGTCCCTGCAGCATGAGATCTCCTGCAAGCTCAGCTGCAGCTGCATCTCCTGGAACCCCTCCAGGTAGGGCTGTGGCCATCTTTGGGTTGGGGTCAGGTTCTCCTGTGCACTCCCCCTGCTCTGGATGTACTCTTGGAGTCAGGATGTGGTCTTGCTCTGATTGCCGATCACGTGTTTTTTTCCCCCATCATTGTTTCCAGCATCGATGTGCTTTGGTTGTCTACCTTGTGACCTACATAGATCTATGTAGTCGATATAGATAAATACACTTTACTAAGCTGGGAATTCTCAGGGAAAGTAGATGGCTGAAGAAGGGGGGGTGTGTGGGCGGTTTTAGACTTGGCGCGAGCTGTTCCTCTGCTGTGTCCCAGCAGTATTGGGGAGATAAGGCCATCCTGCTTAGGTTGTGCTTGTGCCACACGCAGCTCCCGTGCCCACCCCCCCATGATCGCGGTGGGCAGTGACGACAGCAGTGTGACTTACACCGGCAAGGTCCAGATCTACGAGTACAGCGAGAACACACGGTTGGCGCCTCTCTCTCCTCCACGTCTCTCTCTCGCTCTCCTGGCTTTTAATCGCCCGGTCCAACCCAGCTGACGACCCGCGCTTTTCCTCGGACAGGAAGTACGCCAAGGCAGAGACGCTAATGACCGTCACGGACCCCGTGCACGACATCGCGTTCGCTCCCAACCTGGGCCGCTCCTTCCACGTGCTGGCCATAGCCACCAAGGACGTGCGCATCTTCAAGCTGATCCCCCTGCGGTGAGGCACCATCTTCCTCTGCTGAAGGTGCCCCACCTCATCGTGCCGGGTCTGTAGGTCTGCATGCGAGGGCTTAACCTGCACTCTCTTCGGCCCGGGGCGGGGTGCGCTCTGCAGGAAGGAGATCGCCTCGTCCACCGGGCCCACGAAGTTCGAGGTGCAGATCGTGGCCCAGTTCGACAACCACAACTCGCAGGTGTGGAGGGTGAGCTGGAACATCACCAGCACCCTGCTGGCATCCTCTGGGGATGACGGCTGCGTGCGTCTCTGGAAAGGTGGGGCTTCTTTTTGGCCCGCAGTCCCGCACATTTGGAGCCACGTTGTTGACGTGTGACAGACTGGGCTCTCGGTAGTCATGGAGACATGAGGTGTGACTCTTCCTCTCCGCTTGGGGATCAGCACTCTCTGCTTCTCCCTCACTCTGCCCTTTTTTCTGTCCCTGCAGCAAACTACATGGACAATTGGAAGTGCACAGGGATCTTGAAGGGAGACGGCAGCCCGGGAAACAGCTCCTCTGGTCAGCCGGGGGCGTTTGGCGCTTCGGGGGGCTCCTTGGCTGCAGCCTCTCAGAATTCCCTTAATGGGACCTCGGCGGGAAGGTAGGTGTCCCACTGGGAATGTCGATCCCAACAGCAGAACCCTTTTCAAATTGAACGTGCTTCACAGGGGCTTGGGACATGGGAATCTTCCACCTTGTATTGGTAGTGCTGTCCTCTCACATGCAGTCTGCCCTGCAGAAAGCAGCGTGAGCCCATCAGGCAGAATGTTAGCATGTTATCGGGATACTAAAACTAGCATTGATACTGGGCCTGTTTGCGGGACCATTTTCGATGGGGTGTCAGTGTGAATTAGTTCTTGTGTCGTTTCTCTGGAGGTCCCAAAGCCACATGATACATGCTCTTCCGGAGGGGGAGAGGTCCTTGCTTCTTTAAGGATAATTAGTATTTCATTCCATAACTGTTTTTTATATACCGTTCTATGTAATATTAAGGTTTATGAATGTTAGCCAGTCCAAAGGAGTTGGCTGTATTTGATGGAAATAATTCCTAAATCGATGCAGTGCATTCTCCCTTGCTGGTATTAGACATTAACTAGAGGAAATGACTGGGTCAGCAGTAGGAAGCTGTGTCATTTCAGCGGGATTGCTCTCCGGTTTGGTGATGAAGATGAAATGAGATTTGTGACCCGTGTACCAGCTGGGCCAGGTCAGATGGCCACGCTCATGGCTGAAGCCCTGTGTTTTAAATGCAAGGGATCCAAGACCATTTACCCAGGTTGGAAATGAGCTAAAGCCAACGGGGGAAGAATCCAGTTGTAGTAAACAATTTGTTTACAGTCTATTTTCTTATATGAAGTTTCAGAACGTTTGGCTGTGCATATGACCAGCTGTACGGCGCAAGGCATTGAAAAAAGTGAATCATCATTATCCCTTTAAAGTAGCCGGCTTCTGTTTGCTGGATGACTTAGTTTGCCTGGTTGGTATGGCCCAGCTGGTACCTGCAGTCGATGTCGCTGTGACCTTTGACCCTCTCTGCTGTGACCTCACTCCCTTGATACCGCCCAGTGACCCACCTCCCTTCTCCTCCTGTCATGTCCCCTTTAACAGAAAGAAAGCTCAGCTGCTTCCAGGCTAAAGGGGTAATTTGCCGTTTTGCTGCTTGTTGTATGCACACACAGGAATGGGAAGAGGGCCCCATTTTCCCCACCTCTGCGCAGACCAACCTCTCCAAAAGCTTTTCACCAGCCCACGTATTACTAACACAGGGCGGGCTGCGTCTGTCCACTCACAAAATGCGGATCGAAGGTGTTTTTTTTTTTTTTTTTTTTCCCCCCAGTTCTGTTCAGACAAGGGACCATTTCAAATTTACAAAAAACGTTCCACCTTCTTCCAGTTTGTCTTTTTTACCAACGTTTTTATGGCTCGAAAGACATCAGAGCTGAATTGACAGTGTAATAGTTTAAATTCGGTACCAGGCGATGGATGTTGAAACCTAGTGGGAATGAAGGCACCAGCCCTGTGCTGGCTAATTGAAGAGTCTTACTTGCAGTTTCTCCGCATTTTCCCGCGTTTGATGATCTTCTGTTCGGCATCTTGTACATTGAGGAGCAGTGTCAGGAAAGGGAGGTTGTTAGTAAACTCCCCTGGGTTAGGAACCCTATGAAAAAGTGTCTTCAGAGGACCTTTTCAATAAAGATGTGGGGGGGAAAAAAGATTTAGTGTCCTAACAGATTCTTGGTGTCTACTTTTTTTGTAGTTTTTAAAATAAACACCAGAACTGAACAGATTTATGCAATAAAGACTTCTTCATGTTTTACATGTACCCTGTTGTTTTTGTCACTGGAGTGTGTGGGTGTCTAAGATACTTTTGCAGGCTTCTTCACTAGTCCTTTTCTACACCAATGGAGTTGGGTTATCTCCTTGACCATTACTCAGAATCTTATTGAAGTCTCTTAAGAGTCTCTGTTTCAAGGGCTCTGCACTGTCATTTAAATTTTTTTCTTCTTTCGGATTTCGGAAGGATTGGGTTCTGAGAGAGGAACTGGCTCAGTAGACAGGTATTCTGGGAAGCCATTTACCTCGGATCACCGCTTGGATCCATTCAGATAAAACGTGAACGAGCTCTTCAAAGTTGGTTAGAGATATCATGTTAATGATTTGGAATGAGTTGTATTTTTCTAGGAATACGTTTAAAGCTGCTTCACTGCGATCCGCCTTGTATAGTGTGGAATCAACAGGGGGACTCCACAGGCATGACTGGCTGTACTGGGATAAATGGCTGATCTGGTGGCACACGAGGGCGGGTGGAGATCTCACTGCTCACCTGCACTCCCCGCCCCCCCTGCCCCCACCCCCCCCATGCATGCTGTTTGGTGTTTGACAGGTTGAATAGCTCATAGTTACTCTCCATACCCCTGCTGTTTGGAGCTGGCAGAAGCCCTCATTCTTCACCTCCTCCTCAGTTTCCCTCTCCAGACGTTGTTTACTCAGCCTCCCTCATTTCTCCTTGTAATTTCAACCTCTCTCTTCCTTTTTTTTTGTCCTTTTGCTGTTCCTTTTATTTCCCTCGTCTCTGTTCTGTCCATCCGTATCCTGTGTGTGTGTGTGTGTTTGTGTGTGTGTGTCCTCTGTGCTTTCAGGTATTTCTTTCCTCCTCTGGAACCCCCCTGGGCCGGTTCCAGGTACACCCATCTCCTGCGTCCGCACTCCCCGATAGAGTACACTTGCGATGCCGATTCCTCCGGGTTCCCGCAGCCGCAGCTGCGCAGGCGCTTCGCTGGCCGCCCCTTTAACCCTCTGCCTGAACACGATGGCCTTTGATAGGGTTTGTTGTGGAACAGAAGAACCGCATTCCCCTGCCCTTCTAAATTCTTCTGCTTTTATAAAGCTTTCTGAACAGCAGAATAAAATGTTGCTCTGCACAAACCACTGAAATGGCTGTAGTGCCTTTGTCTCTACCTATTTGCATCATCTAGATATTGGAATGTTTATAATCCATAAAACACTCCAGTTAAGGTATGTTTCTGAGGTTTTTTAATACAAAATCCCTCTAATCCATCTAGTCCCTACTGATGACTGTGAATGACTCACTTATAATTCATCAAGTCCCTACCAATAATTGAATGACACATCTACTGTATGATCCATCGTAACTGTGAATGACATGCCTATGATCCATCAGGTTCTTAAGAGTAATGATAGAGCACAGAGATATGATATAAAAAAATTAGTTCTAAGGAGGAGGCCCATTTGTACCCCCAGAAATGCCCATATGTCCTGTTAATTCCTCATCCATCAAGTCATATTCCTGTTACTGTCCATTAAAGCCAAGTCTCATGACCTTCTCCCCACCTGCTGTCAAGGTGGGTCGGTAGGGATCAAACATTCATCTCGCATCGATCTCCCAATCATCCGACAACTGTAGGATGCATGTGTGAATAAAGCCTCCCCCCCCCCCCCCCCCCCCCCCCCCGCCTCGCGTCATTCAATATGGCTGGACTTAATCATCATGAAAATGAACACGCCGGAAGAAGCGGGCAGGACACTCTGAGGGAATGCTGTGCGTGTGTAGGCCGGGGTTCTGGGAGGGAGCAAAAACGCGGACCGTCTGAGACGTGGGTCGGGAGACGGCAGAGGAAGAAACAAACATAAGAGGGATTAAAACAGCATCCTCCAAAGGACACTGACACATCACTTACATCAAGGGAACACGAGAATACACAAATCAGGGGGTGAGAATCATTGTCTGTCAGTACCATAGTGTTTTACTTTTTCACAGATGGAGGCCCTGAGATATGGAGATGAGGGCAAATTTAGAGTAAATTCACTTTCAGGATTATGGTTAGATCACATGCGCCTATGAGCCTGACACCTTATAGCTTCTGAAAAATCTACAGCTCACAAGCTGTAACAATAGATGTTATTGATTTCCATGGCTCCGGCTGTGGAAAGCCAAATTCCTTTTTGAAAGCTCTAATGCCGTTAATGTTTTTGTTTTGTAATGGTAAATGACTTTGTATTACTATAAAATCCACAAAAAAAACAGTGTTCCCTCTTTTGGTAGAACATAGCTTTAAGTAAATAGGTTTGATGACATCTTACTAAGTAATCAACTGGAGGTCCTTACTCTAAATATGCCCTTCATGTTGTGTTTGACAGAGTAGACGTCCCTCAGCAGTGTCATGGCTCCCTCAGTCTGCCATCTACTCTTCAGTTTTTTGAGTCTTTCTCATATCAGGAAAGGGGCCCGAGTGTCACGACGTGACAACAGCCAGACAGTATAGAATCCTACTCTCCGTTTTAACAGCTCTCTCTGCCATAAATATCCTCCTCCTAGCTGCACAAGTAGATGAGACCACACAGATTTCCATTTCAATCCGAGTTCATCGTACCCGGAGCTTGCTGCCTCAGACAGCACTGAATCTGTCACTGGTTACTACGCACAGCAGATGCTTCGATCGTGACCCATGCCTCGGAGAAAAGCAACCCACTCGACTGTGAGGGTGGTGACCTGCAAAGACAGACAGAGTACGGGAAGGCTGCGCACCAAAGAAGCCTTTGTTTTTAGCAATATTTGTTTTTGTCTGCTTTCTAATTTGAGTCAGGAATCACAAGTGCCTGGGAGTATTTCTTCTAGAAAAAAATGTTAATTAAAATAACTGCATCTAGTGCACTTAGTGCACAGCCTTACTCCTATCTGCAGGGGGTGACCCAGCAAAGAGACACACTGATCTGTTAAGTGCAGTAAGTGACGACAACCAGCAGGGATCACTGTTCTCTTGATGCAGCCACCTCAGGTAAATGCTGACCTGTAATTAGACAGCCAGAGTGTCTCACATCAGTGATACCATCCAGTCTGTCTCAGGGCTACAGCCTCTGTCTCCAGCACCTCCATTTAGCTGTTCAAAGCTGTGTCCTCATTTATATAAGCTGACCGCATTTTACTGTTCATTTCTTTAATAAGCAGACAGCATTTTGCTGATCATTTCTATAAGCTGACAGCATTTTGCTGTTCATTTCTATAAGCAGACAGCATTTTGCTGATCATTTCTATAAGCAGGCAGCATTTTGCTGATCATTTCTATAAGCAGACAGCATTTTGCTGTTCATTTCTATAAGCAGACAGCATTTTGCTGATCATTTCTATAACCAGACAACATTTTGCTGTTCATTTCTATAAGCAGACAGCATTTTGCTGATCTTTTCTATAAGCAGGCAGCATTTTGCTGATCATTTCTATAAGCAGGCAGCATTTTGCTGTTCATTTCTATAACAGACATCTTACTGTTCATTTCTATAAGCAGACAGCATCTCCCTCAGGTTATTCAAGTTGATTCATCCTGAAGTTTCACCCGAGCCTCGGCGGCCCCTTT
>JAODKL010000047.1:4768271-4778477 GCA_026780765.1 Petrocephalus schoutedeni
CACCATTATTTAAATCCCACACACCCCCTGGGGCTTTGTAAATCGGGGTAACATGTATGTCATGGTCCGCGACCCTGAACGGATAAGCGGGTTGGAAAATGGACGGATGGATGGATGTATGTCATGGTAGCTGACCTTCCTGTTAATTCTGCCGTACTCTGGTAAAAAAAAAGCACTTAACCAGTTTAATAAGGTAATTATTGTGATTAATATAATAATGCAATTAGGTCTGGTTCCTGGGTTCCTCTCTCTCCCAGCTTACTTGGGGCTCGGCGGGGGCGTAAGTCTCCTCCAGAAGTGACTTGATTATGTCTCCATCTGTGGACAATCATGGCAAATCCATGTTTATAAAGGCAGCTTTGGTCGGCGTGCTGGCCCAGGAACAGTGTGGGCTGCACAGAGGGTTACGTCACGTGACGGTCACATGTGGGGGTGCTGCTCCCTGCATTTTGGTGGAGACAGGAGTACAGGGATGAGGGAGGAGGTGTGTACCCCCCAGTATTTAATTTGGCTTAATTCGTCCCTCTGTAATACATTGA
The DNA here is from genome assembly GCA_026780765.1 of Petrocephalus schoutedeni. Taxonomy (NCBI): domain Eukaryota; kingdom Metazoa; phylum Chordata; class Actinopteri; order Osteoglossiformes; family Mormyridae; genus Petrocephalus; species Petrocephalus schoutedeni. The sequence continues at coordinate 4,768,811 of JAODKL010000047.1, forward strand.
TCTTTGCATTGAAATTATTCTGAAGCTGTGCCCCCCCCCCCCCATATCAAACTCTCTTCTGCCATTGGCCTCATCAATCCCGGTTATGATCTCGCTAGTCTCCGCCTCCTCCTTTTCTTTGGTCGGCGGATGGTGGATGTTTGTGACAAGCACAGCGCCCACAATGCTGAAGGCAGGTGTCCGCAATGTGGGGACCTCCCCGCCAGTTCCACAGTGTAAATGTTGCGACCCGCCCCCCCCCTTCCAGAGCTTTATGTGTTTCCACAGTGTAGATGTAAGGACCCCCCCACCCTTAGCCATTTGCCACGCGCTTGTTTATAAGGTGCTGAATATACCTTGAAAATGACGCACATCTCCTACCCAATGGGTAGATCCACCAGAAAACATTGTGAATTTTGTAATATACTGTACAGATGTTAAAAATGAACTGGGCAGATGTGTTTTTGTAAACAGAAGAACAATGAGATGCTTAAATACTGGTTGCAGAACAAATGCAGCGAGCTGCCTGTTTTATTTTCATATGAAAAATATAAGTAAGGTATCGGTGAAATAGGATCGACCCATCTCGGCCCCGAATGAGATGCCAGGACCAGCCTTTCCCCTGTAAGAATCAGTGTCGCCACCACCACCTCCACAGTCGCGGACGTGTGGGACCGTGCACCTCAGGATCCGTCACACCCCCCCCCCCCCCAGACATGCCTCGCTTCACAACGGTGGAAAGAACGGCCACTGGAATGAGCCCAGAGTTAGCAGAAAGCATGCACCCAGCGCCCCACCCCCAGGAAGTCCACGTAAGACATGCAGAACTAATAATCAGCTGCTGGATATTCGTTCGCTTTATTTAAAATAATTCACATGAAATGTGTGTAAGTTTTGCCTCTTAACATTGGAGCCATATGATGTCATAGGTCTGTCACAGGAAGGGCGGCAAAGTCGCGGTTGCTAAAAGCTATAGTGGTGGGACATGCAGACTTTATGCTTGTACTTTATGCTGTGGTGAAACTGCGGCGCCATTAAAACCCTTTAAAAACAAAACAACCTGTCCGCTATCAGTGCTTGTCTGCCTAATGTTGTTGGCCTCCCTCAGTCCCCCCCCCACTGAATGAGTCTGCGGTTTATAACGCCTGTGTTCCTTTGAGGACTCCCTGCCAATCACCAGTTAAAGGGTCTGAACCCAGTTCATCTCTGATTCAGTCTGACTCTTGAGGGTTTCCTGAGGACAGCAATACCTCAGCACACCAGCAGGGGACGGAGCACTTTGAGGGAGCTAGCCAAAAGTGCTCCATTTTTGACAAGATGTGATCAGAGGTGGGTAATCCAGGTCCAAAGAGTAAAAATCTAGACCAGGATTTTGTTTCAACCAACCAGTTTAGTATTAAGAGTCTCAGTCACATTGAGAGCTCAATTAGTTGGTTGACTCAAAATCCTGGTCTGGATTGTTACTCTTTGGACCTGGATTACCCACCTCTGAATGTGATTGATCTCTCATGGCCAAACCAGGGAATATCTTAATCTCCAACACATTCCTATATATCTATTAATTCCTCCATCCAACCATATATCTTCTGTTCAGCATGCTTGTGCTATGCAGGGCTGCGGGGGGCCATCGTGGACTAACTACACGGGGCACATATACAAAACACAAAGGCGTTCATAGCGTATTTAGTCTGAAATTTAACCTAAAAGCTTGTGCTGGATGATTTAGCCCGCTGCAGAGGAGATTTAATTAAGATTAGTAATGTTCGAGGTCTGTCTGGGATCCTTTCTTCTCAGTCAGCATATTAAGCGTGTGTGTGTGCAAACGGTCACGCCTGGCATAAATGCCTGGCTTTACACGTTATTGTGTAAGTGACCCCAGAATGTCACCCTTAACCACCCATGGGAGGGCGCTACTGACCACTCTGGGAGAATACTGCTCTTATGGTAATGACTTAGCTTCACTGTGACAGCTTCGTAGATTTCAAAGCACTTTAGTGTAACCTGGATAATAATGGAAAGACACCCTGGTTTCCACTCCATGTTAAGCATGTGAATGACAGAAAATGACAGCTGTGTGCACAGAACAACATTTAAGGATGGACACAGAGAAATGTGACTTTCACCACACAGCACAGTCTGACCCGGGATAAGATGATCCCGCTCACTTGATGGTCAGAATTTGTGCCCTTCTAGTAACATTTAGATCTATTACATTTCGTCAGTTTTTCATAACTGCAGATGCAAAGTGTAGATTTAAGTGAGCTCCTAGGACTGAGCCGTGAACACAAGCAGGACACCGAGGTCACTGCTCCCCCTCTGGAGCCTCATGCGGGACGCAGTTACAGCTACAGAGCTTAGGGTTCCTGATCTTTCTTTCGGAAAGACACCTTGTCTTTGGTCTGCTGCAGCCTCTCAGAAAGCTTGTCTTTTGTTTCCTCCATCCTCCCCGACAAGAGGTCCTTAGTCTCCTCCATCTTTCCGGAAATCCTCTCTTTGGTCTCCTCCATCTTTTCTGAAAATCTCTCCCGGGTTTCCTCCATTTTGTCCTGGATGTACTCCTTGACCGGCGGCGGGGTTGACATGTAGCCATGCTTGCGGAGGTACTTCACCGAGATGGATGTCCCGGCCAGCGTGACCGTGTACCTGGCCGGTGTGGCAATCTCCAGGGAGATCAGATGATGTGTCAGTAACTGCCCACTTTAAACTGGCCATAAAGCCTGACAGAAGCTGGGGGCTCCTTACAAACCGGCCCAGACTAGTCATGCTAGGACCCTCACCTTGTACATGGCATAGGCGGTAATCGCATATCCGCTCTGAGATTTCTCCATGAGGTCAACGAGTTTGTCTGGGAGGCCGAGGTGCTCGAGAAACGGGACCACATTCACGCCCCTGCAGACAAAGGCAAAACAGACACTTTCCATCCATAGAGACATACACTTTTGAGAGAGAGCAGGGTCTCACACTTCCTAGAGCAATTGGGGGTTAAGGAGCCTGCTCAGGGTCCCAACAGAGAAATCTACTTTAAGATTACCAAATGGCATGAGGGCTACCAGCTCAAAACATATATATATATGTTTTCGATTGTATTAGTATGCTTTCCATTATATTTTCTCTTGCCAAATTTGCTTTCGTCGACTTCAACCACTATGTTTTCTATCGGGCTAAGAAACTTATCAAATTTGTCTTTTGTTCGATCATCGATCTTTCTAATTTGATTTCTCAGACTATCAAGATCATAATCTAACCCAATACTAACAGCCTGAAGAGGAGCCCCTGGGAAATGGGTACATCTTGAACAAAATCTATTAAATCCAGCCAAACAAAATGATTTCAATTCTTTTATTTTTCCTTCTAAGGTGCCTAACATGAAAAAAGGGTAAAAGAAACAAATTTTGGCTGAACCCTGGCTTTTGAGTAGCAAAAATCAGGGTTCAGCCGAAATTAGTATATTTTTACCCTTTTTTCATGTTTGTATTTTTTATTTTGATTACCACCATAAAATTTGCATGTGTGAAACTTTCACTAGAATTTCATAAAGCGCAACATTAAAAAATATATATATTTATATTTTTGGCAAACCACAAGGGCAACTTGCTATTTTTAGAACAAGTCCGCGGGCGACTGAGATGAAGCCAACGGGCGACCGGGTGCCCGCGGGCATAGGGTTGGTGAGCCCTGCTTTAGGGATCTGAACCGATGACTTTCTGCTCAGAGGCAGGTGGTAAGCCACACACTGCCCCATGAACTAACTTTGTCCACTACTGTCATAATACATTAACACGCTTTATTTTATATTCTGCCTCCAGAACATAAAAACATTCATATTTAGTAACACACCCCTGTTGTGCTGCTGTTCTTAAGGTATGACAGTAAGACCACAACCCAGGAGCCCCATTTTTCCTGTTTACCCTAATGCGTACCTCTAACACTAATGCTAATGCTAACTTCTAACGCAGGGGTGGGGAACCTGATCCATGGAGGGCCGGTGTGGGTGAGGGTTTTTGGGATGACCTCTCAATCACCCACACCGGCCCTCCGTGGATCACGTTGCCCACCCCTGTTCTAACACCAACCCTAACCCTAACACAGGGGTCTCCAACTCTGGTCCTGGAGAGCTACCGTCCAGTTGGTATTCTATCCTACCTGGCTTCCAAAGAGCCACCCCTGTCCTTAGGTATATACCAGGATCAGATGCGGCCCATCCAAAGCCAGGTAGGCTAGAAAACCTACTGGATAGTAGTTCTCCAGGACCGAAGCTGGAGATCCTTGTTCTAAAGCCAAAGTCCTCCTCACCACCAGGGTTCACTTACTTCATGGCTGTGTAGTAAAATGCCCCAAACCACAGAGAGGACGTCACCAGGTGCACAGGGATCATCACTTTCCCGTACTGCTTCAGAGTTTTCTTGAAGCGCTGGACCGGCCCGATGGACTTGTCCTGGAGGGGATCGGAGTCGCCGGGCTGCTCCGGGCTCCCCGTGTTGTCCTGCCGCTCTTTCCCCGACGGTGACACCGCTCGAGCTGCCGCTGATGTGCTCACGTGGCACAGGCCGGGACCCCCTTTCCCAGGCCAGGGCCCGGTGACCGCCGGGCTGTGGGACAGGCCTTGGACCACGGGTCGCACGGCGACTAGTCGCAGCCGGGTGCAGTGGCAAATGAGCTGCTGCATTTTCCTTTCCTTACTAGCACCCAAGAGCCTGCGGGCACCATTAATCCGTTACCACAGGAACCAGTGTCATCAATTAAAACCAGGATTACAGTCGCGTTATATCATCGAGGACACTGGAGTGCGATAGCTTGTAAACACATACTAAGGCACGAGCAGCCCTGAATGCAGGACCCAAACAAGGCCAACGATATTATCAGGACAAACCTCGGGCATTTAAACGTCCATTCACAATGCAATCGGCGTCACGGCGACTTTAAAAGCACAATACTGTGTGTCAGCACCCACCTTCCGGAAGGGATGCCCCTCAGCATCCGTACGGCGGCCTTAAGCGAGCGATCTGGAGAGGCGAAGAAGACAAGGGGCGGGGCTGAGACGGCGGCCAGCGCTCGCCGCAGCACATGTAAAGTGATCGGGGACGGCGCCGTGTTGGTATCTCTGCGCCTACAGCACTGGCGCCAGAGGGTCAGGAGTAGCAATACACTCATAAAGATGCCAAAAGAAGCCCTATTTATGACCCTCATTATACCATTTATTAAATTCACCTTTATTTAAAAATAACCCCGTTATATGCCTTATTTATGACCCCGGCCACTCGACCTACAGAATCTCAACCTGCTTTCCCACAATCTTTCTCACAAATGTCTTTCTAACAGAATAAATGTCTCGCAGATACTTACGTGGGTGAGATCTAGCATGATATGCGGACGCTTAAACTTTTTCATGAAATACCAGCCATGCCCCCGCTGTCATTCAGCAATGGCAAAGCGTCTCGGGGAACGACAAGTTACACGCTGGGAATTCTGGGAAATGTAGTCTGTACGCCGTAGCAATCACGTAGACCGGGGCGTTTGAACTTCACTGACCATAATTCATAGAGGCACCGGCCAAAACGGAAATAGTAACGGAAGCAGAAAGCTTATTCTTCGGCGTGATGGCGGAAAACTCAAGTGAGTCTGACCCGGGGGGGGGGGATGTGTTTTTGTACGCTTTATTAATTCCTCGATGACTTCTACTTTCTTTTTAATCTTGTGATAGTTGTTTATTTTTCTGTTAGTGGTAACCGGCCTATGTAATGTAAAATGGGAATTATGGGGTGACTTTGTCTGGCGTATCTCGTCCCGCTAGCAAGCCTTGTTTACCACAATCATTAGCTCAGGCGACGATGTTGATGCTCTTGAGATATGAGCGTTTCGCTGTAACATCGCGTGAAAATAAACTTATACTAGTTTATCTCAGCCTATTCTGTCTGCTTCGGGACTTGCTATTCGTTGATTTGTTCCAGTTGCCTCGTTTACCGTCTCCACTCGCACCGTCCGAACTGTACACTTTACTGCTTTTATTTAGTCTCATGTATTTTCTTCCGCCTAATAAATTTTATCACGTTGGCTGAAAACATTTCTTTTAATATAATTTAATATGGTGTCCCCTTAGAGTGTTTGGTGAAGGAAGTGTAGACTAAATGCTACAAATGACCTCCGCAGCCCTGTAATAGTGTGGAGCTGGTTGAGAGAGAGTCTGGTGTGTTCAGGGTCCTGCGAAGGAGAGAGTGGCGACAGACCTGGCGTGTTTGGCACGGGGGATGCCGACTTGACCAAGAGGAAGCGGGAGAGGGAAGATGACCACAGTGGAGATGAGGGCCCCCCCACTAAGAAGGTGGTAAGTGAACCGGCTCAGTGATGCGCCGTACCCTCGACGTGATGGGGAAGCTGTGCTCACAGTTCTCCGTGTCCTGTAGCACTCCCCGGAGGGACATGGCATCAAGGTAGCCAGCCATTACAACACCCTCCAGGAGTGCAGCCGTGAAGCCCGCACAAGGAGCAAGATCTTCTACATGCGCAACTTCAACAACTGGTTAAAGAGCGTTCTGATTGGTGAGTTAGGGTTCAGTTTAGGCCTAACCCAGTGGCTGCCTGTCTCTGTTCTTGCTGGTGTATATGAATGCATGAATTTACATGTTTACTAAATGCTTGAAAGAACTATTACTTGTCTTTTTACACTAGTGCTGGGTGAGTGTTACGTATGAGATGTAAATCTGACCCATTCCCTGTGCCGTAGGTGAGATCCTGGACAAGGTAAAGCAGAGCCGAAGGGAGCTTTGCGTTCTGGACCTCGGCTGCGGCAAAGGGGGGGACCTTCTGAAGTGGAAGATGGGGAACATCCACAAGCTAGTGTGTGTAGGTCAGTGGAACCCAGGAGATGCTTCATGTCGCCAGCAGAGGGCAAAGCACTTCAGCTGGACTTCCTCCTGGCTTTAGACTCAAGCACACTGTTAGTCCTCTTTCAGATGACCAATAGCAGGCCAGAGTGGGCGGGGCTGATAACCCTGTCAGTCACCAGCTAATTTCCTATTGGTTACTGATTTTCTTTTTTTACCGTTTTCCCCCTGTGTACTTTTTCCAGACATTGCAGGTATATCTGTAGAGCAGTGTGAGCAGCGCTACCTGGACATGAAGAAGAGGAGCCACGGCCAGGACCGCCTCTTCAGCGCTGAGTTTGTCACTGCTGACTGCACCAAGGTGCGCAGGGTGTTCGCCCGCCCATAGCGGGACCCCTTAAGTGCTCTTCTGGCCGCTGGGTGAGCTCCGCTTGTTCCTCTGTACCTCTTCTCCCGTGCAGGAGCTCCTCTCGACCAAACTGAAGGATCCCGACCTGACCTATGACATCTGCAGCTGTCAGTTCGTCTATCACTACTCGTTCGAGTCTCAGCAGCAGGCGGACTTGATGCTCCGTAACGCCTGCCAGAGGCTGCGCCCCGGTGGCTTCTTCATCGGGACGACGCCGGACGCCTTCGAGCTCGTGTGAGAGTGCCGCGCTGTGCTGCCCCCACCCTGGGCCGAATGCCAACCTCCATGTGCAGTCCCTCAGTCCCCTCTGGTGTTATGCTTTTGTTTTTCTGTTTTTATCACGTCTGTCCATTTTTTATTTGTATTTAGCCCATACTCCTTCTTAATTTGTTCCTTCCATCAATCCACCCACAGCGGCTGCTATTTAGTAATAGCTGGCTGACATAGGAGGCACACTGCCCCCTGGAGGGGCAGGGAGGATAACCCACTCTGAGGATGATTTCTTCATATTTGTGTGACGTTTGACCTTTACCCCCCACCAATGCCTGCCCTAGTTCCCCTCTCCTCCCCTCTGCGGCCCTTATAGTGTGAAGGCTGGAGTCTGTCGTTGACATTGGCTCCCTGTTGAATGGTTGGCCTGGCTGCTCTATTATGGCTTGGGTTCGTATTACTTGAAGAAACTGCCCTAATCACCCAAATTTCTGATGTATTTTCCCAGAAAGCGACTGGAGGCCTCAGAGTCCAATTCCTTCGGCAATGATGTTTATCGGGTGACGTTTCAGAAGAAGGGCATTTACCCGCTGTTCGGCTGCCAGTATGACTTCAGCCTGGAAGGAGTCGTCAATGTGCCCGAGTTCCTCGTCTATTTTCCGCTCTTCGAAGAGTGAGTCTGTGCTCCGGTGTTAGCATCGCTGCTGGCCAGCAGGTGGCTCCACTGATTTCCACTGCACCTTGACAGGATGGCTAAGAAGTATAACATGAGGCTCGTTTTTAAGAAGACCTTCTCTGAGTTCTTCAAGGAGAAGATTGCGAATGAACAGCACAGGAATCTGATGAAGAGGATGCAGGCCCTGGAGGTGCGTTTGCTGACGGGTGTTCGGCCAGTTGTTGATTGGATCTTTTGGAGCTTTTCCTTGTGAATGACAGTGCCTTTTTTCGGTGGTTTCTGACGCACCTTTCCTCTCCAGCCATATTCTGCCGATGACAGGAACCGTCTGACGTTCCCGGATCCCCATGAGTACGAACACGCCAGGAGCAGAGCGGAGAGTCCCAATGCCAGAGTTCCGCTGGTGAGTCTTTGCTCTCTGTTGCCATGGCAACAAACTCACTGCTTCTCCGGAGCAGACCCCCACTCCGCAGCGCCTCCTACTGTTTCTGTTTATAGGTCTTGAGTAACCTGCAGTGAAAGGTGATTAATTGTCATTGTTGAAACACCACAGCTCACAGTGTGCAACAGCGAAATGTGTCCTCTGCGTGTGACCCATGTGACATTGTGACACAGCAGGGGGCAGCTACCTGAGCGCCCGGGGAGCAGTGCTTGGGGACGGTACCTTGCTCAGGGTACCTCAGTGGCCCTTGTGGGTCGGGGACTCGAACTGTCAACCTTTCGAGTACGTGGTCACCTGGGTGATGACAGCAGGAAGACAGCTGCCTGGTTGTGTGTCTCGGTTGTAACCAGGCTTCTTGCAGATTCAAGATCCAAACAATACGTCATATGTACAGTACGCGATGAAATTCTTATTTTGCTCACTCCTCCTCATGCGGCGAAAAAGAATAGCACAGTAGATAAGCATATAAAATGTACATACAGCACTGGGTAAAAATGAGACCACTCTATATTCTTTTTAAAAAAAAAAGGGCAGAAGTGGCTCTCTAATGGCAGAGGCGACAGTCAGCTTATCTGTCAGGGCTTCATGAATGGGAGGATGACCTCGAGTGACCTTCGAAAGGAATGGGAAACATTAAGTGGTGTGAAGTGCCCTGCTAGGACAGTTTGTCAGGCTCCTAGAAGCAGGACTGAAGGCCCATAAAGCAAGGAAGAAGCCCTTCATCAATGAGAAGCAGGGAGGAGCCATCTGCAGACCAGTAACGCACTAATCATCTCTCTCTCTCTCTCTCTCCCTCCCCCAGGGAACTTTAAGCAGATCGGAATGGGAGGCAGCCAGTAAGTCAATGTGCCCCAGAGGTGCTGTTTCACACATTCACACCCAGCTGTACCTTGGAAGTTGGACACTTATTTGTAACACTCCTTGTTTGGGTTCATTTGGTCAGACAGCGTCTATGGCTGTGGAATCATGTGACACTCCTCCAAAGAAATGAATGAAGTGTCCTCCCTAAGATAGCAGTACAGACGTGTGTGTGTGTCTAAATGACCTTGAGTCCTTCATCTCCCTGCTTCTTTTCACATAGGTATCTACCTGGTGTTTGCGTTTGAAAAAATGTCCTGAACATCCCAAGA
>JAODKL010000047.1:4793773-4806523 GCA_026780765.1 Petrocephalus schoutedeni
TGTTACCTTTCCCCAATCAATCTATCTGGATAAACTGCTAACAGGGCGTTACAGTGGACACACAGTGACCATTCAGGAGTTTCCCCTCAATGAGGTGCAGCTTTCTGTTTATTTTGTTTTGGAAACATCAAGATTTCAATGTCTCACCACACTGGGGTCTCATAATCATTTTACAGTCACACTGAGCTATGTCGGCTGAGGGTACTTCATTGCATACATAGTCCTCTTGGGCTTGGTTCACTCAGAGATCACTTTAGCGTGAAGTTACCCTCTGCAATTGAGATCCTTTGCTGCCACCTACTGGCCGCCATGCACCTCTGCATCCAAACAGGGGTCATCAGCATAAATCCCCCAATCCCCCACTTTCCATAAGGTGACCTGTACTTGTATATGTACACAAGCTGCTTCAGTGCCCTCAGCTTCAAAGCGTAAAATGTGCTGCATTCCATTGCACTTTACACTGGTAATTCAACAAAGTTACTGATAAAAGAAAGTTGCCAGCTGCCACCTGTAGATGGCGCCAGAGGAACATTTTAGTGCTGCAGGGTAACTGGGCATTTAGGGTAACTGAGCTTCAGTGTAGCTTTCTCTTCATTTGGGGCATTAGGAGATCTTTCCACAACAAACTCTCACGATTTACAGCTGATCTCACAGCAGGCAGGATGTGCAGGATTTCCATCTAAAAATGACGAGAGACTAACGCTGCTTGAGCACCACAAATGCGTTCAGGTACTCAGCCAGGTGCAGTAACCACAGGAACCAGGACTAGAGCTGGGAAGCAACACTTCAGATCACACCTTGACCCGGACGCCGCCTTCAGGACGCCAAGGCTCCACCTGGTCTCCATCTCAGTTCACGAACAGGAACCTGGAGACATTCTCATAGATGCTGAAGGTAATGCGGCAGGCAGTGGTGACCCTAAGCTGGGTGGGGATAATCCCTTTGTTCCTGAGGGGAAAGAGGCTGTATTTAATCAAATCAGACATGGATGTGTGGTTCGGCACAGCCCCAAATAAGGGTCCATCACCATCATACACCAAAACGGCTAAATCTGGCAGTAGTCACTCAAGTCTTTTCAATGCTGTTCATTACCACTAAGTGATATAATTGAGCCAAACCTGCCTAATGTCCTTCTCAGGAGGTCCGTAATGCTGCTGTAGGTGCTGTGCTCGTCCTGTATGTGCACATGGGTCACCTTGTGGGGGTAGGTCGCGGCCACTGCGAATGAAAAAGTGAGGGGATTGCCTAAGGGCAGATGTGAAGGCCACTTAGGTGGCCTGTTACAGTGTCTGCTTGGCACACACTTGCCAGAGACTGAAGCATTACAAAGCTCCGAAGAGGGCAGAACATGCCTATGTGTGGTTAGAACCTCCCCAACAGCCACACCCGCCAGCCCTACTTTTGATGGCAGTGTTTGTTAAATGCCCTCTTCAGCTCCTCGTATGCCATAAACTGCAGTGCACCCTGGGAAATGGCAAATGACATTTTCACCCATTATGCAAATTAACTTTGGAGCATCTAGAGTTAAACGACTTAAGTTTGTGAAGATCCTGCCACGGATTGGCTGAGAAAATGATTATGAAAAATCTCTCTGTTAAAAAAACAGAACTTATCACTAACTGTCAGGCATGCTACACTGGCCAAGAAGGAATTTCAAAACAAACGTAACATTTCCAGGGGGCTGTTTGAAACGGTGCTATATATAGATGCTCTTATATATATATATAATTCTTTTTAAAAATTGTGCTGTGTAAAATCATCCACAAAATACTGAGCGATTTGTGCATGAGTTTTTTTGTATATTTGTGGATCACTTCCTACTTGTGGGTCGTGTTACATTTGTGACTTCTCTCATATTTATTTGCAGTTAGTGAATGAACCAATGAATCAACCAATAATCCATAAATCAATTAATGAATGAATGAAACAATTAATCAATTAATGAAGTAATGAATCAATAAATGATCAATTAATAAATCAATGATCAATGAATCAGTGAATCGATGAGTGAATATTCATATTTTACTGCTGAACTGGAGCATATATTTCCCAAAAGCTCCCCTTAGCAACTTAACATAAGATAAGATGCTAACTTAGATAACAAGACCCCCACAGGTGAAGTGATGCTCACCAAAGTGCCAATACAGTTCCAGACAGTGTATCAGTCAAATCATGTAGAAGGACGGGGAACTCTTATCTAAGCTCTTCCTGAAAGTCAGTTTACTTCCCATAGTTGTAGTTGGTCTTAGTGCAGGTTTCTGTGCAGCGGATTATCAAAGTCTCTCTGGTCATCAGATCATCATTTATCCAACAAACTAGGGGTTAATTCCACAGTCTGAGTGCCACGTTGCTGCTGAAGGGACTCTCAAATCTCAGTGACATCAGTTCTTCTAATAATACCTCAAGGCACTGTACCAAGGAAACTCCAGCTCCAGTCAATGAACTTTGTGAATCCTTTTTTTAACTCCTCATAGTGTCATAATGTTGTTTTCTCTAATTTTCTATGCCCTAAATTTTGTCTTATTTGATTTTCCCTGGTCTTTAATTCTCACTTCTGCTGAAATTTGACAGTTCCTGTCTAGAATAAATTAGCAAAGGTTCCTTTCCATTCTTTCTAAGGCATCTGTGCCTATTCTAGAAAACACCATGACTTTTCATGATTGGCGATTCCCGTACCGCACGGTGCTGCCCGAATCCCATCTTTTTTGAAAGTTGTCACCTTTTCCAACGCGGGGAACCTGAATAAGACACACATCCTGCTGCAGTGCGCCAGGGACTCTCAGGCAATCGGGCGGCACTGTGCAAACAGCAGTCATTCCTAAAAGATTTCAAAGCTGGCACGATAGGCTGAAAAGCCAAGCGTAATTTTTAACCCAGGAGTCACTCCAGTGAGAAGTTAGGACAAGCAGAATTAGAAAATGCATTACAGCCCCTGGGTGTCCCACAGGCTCCAGGCCTTGAGACGGGTTCCTCAGGCCGAGGCAGGTCTGACCAGATTGGGCTGCAGACAGCAAGCGTTCTGCTGCTCTGAGGTCAGTCTGGCGAAGCTCCTGACTGTTCGCCTTGATTGCACTACAGCTGGGGACAGGATAAGAGGGGGGGGACAGAACCAGATGTCGATGAACAGCTGGGTGTGGGGGAGCTTCAGGTCCTCACTGGATATATCTGCACTCTTTCCCAGGAATGGAGATATCAGAAATGAGTAGGCATGTGGACTACAGACCATACAAAACCCAGATCTCAGAAATGCTTTGACACATGAGGTGAAAAGATTAAGTTAGACTTCTATTCTTCATTTTTATTCCCACGTACATAAAAAGCTCCTCGGACAGAATCTGCCACTTGTAAGTATTGTTACATCAAAGCCCAACCCAATCAGACTCCATTCAATAAGAGGCTGGGACACTTTCAGCACACAGGAAGCCAAATTGCATACTCACAAGCAGTGCACCTGTCACCTTCACAGAACGGGTCCTGGCATGCTACTCACAGGAAAATAGGGTCCTTGGGATACTCCAGCTCCCCAGATGTTGGTGGTCACAGCTTGGTACAGCCCTCAGATTCCCTCCAGTTGTAAAGGCTTTTAGTACAGTGACTCATGCCATTGCACAGGGGGTCTCAACTCCAGTCTGCCACTCACTGCAGAGTAAACATGACAGCACTTACATACATTAGAAACAGTTATAATACACAATGCGCAGTGCGACTGAGCTACGCTGACAATAAGCGGGTTTTCCAGAGCCTTTAACCGTAAACCTCCGGCAGATGGGTATTAATCCGAGCGCTTACGGCCATCTGTCACTTATGCGCACCATGTCATTGCTGCGGAAAGGTAATGAAAAGCACACACCTGCGAGTCTGATTCTAACAAGATCCAAAGGACGGAGGAACACAGCGGATGCGACTCTCCCGCTAAGTCCCGCAGGCAGATATTCGTACCGTGGGAGGTCGGAGAGGATGGCGATGGGCGCCCCGGGGAGCGATGCTGCTGTCACAGCCCTGCCCTGCAACGGGGCACATATCGGGGCGCTCGGCTGCAGACGCGACGCCGGCCAAAGCCAAACAGCGAAACACTACGTACGCGACGTGCATCGCCTTCATTCAATGCAAACCCCATCGCGGCACTGCAAGCTTGACAGCGTCTAAGCAAGACGAAAGCGGTGTGACGTCATGCCAAACTACATATCCCGCAATGCAGCGCTCACGCTACTGTACGCATTGAGAGCAGTTATAACTGTATCATAAAGGTTCAATGTTTTGGTATTTTTGATTTATAATATTCATAATACGGTTTGGCGTAATTATGAACACCCGTTTGTTTTTTTAGCTTTAGCTTTTTACTCGTATATTTCCACCGACCCACACCCTCGTATTTTAATATTATAATGAGCTACTATGAATTCTTCACGAGGTAAATAAAATACGAAATACATCTGTTAATCTTAAGTACCGCTTGACTGCAGTTACTCTTCCACACCGGCAGATGGTCATAGTAATCTTAATAAGCATCAACCGCGAAGTCAGAATAACTCTATGGTTATCGTAATGTTTATTGTATTGTACTCTTATTATAACACCGTGGAGTGAAATGTTAGTCGAAAAGTCCATACCTAAGGTTAACTGTAATCCGGTTATTTATTTAACTTAGCCGGTCTATCAACTTTAATGCAGATTTAACAAAGTGTAAAAGGTTTACAAATAAACATGAAGCGTTCTGTTCGAATACAGAATGCGCATGCTATTTTAGGAAAACTAAACGCTGTTATAAAGGAACGATGGTTTAATGTAGGATTTATCCACGGAAAGAGGACATGATGTATTTTGAATGTAGTGTCTTAACTGCCCAATAGGAGGTGCCAACGAGCGGGAATTGCAACATGCTGCTACACGACATGTAGGGTGAATTCAGGTAAAGTGGGACACTTTTTTGCCATTTTTGCATTTCTAGTGCCCATTTAACCTTTAACCTAATGTAATTATCCCACACATGATACATTTCTGTAATCCTTAAGAAGTCTCTTTATCACATCAAAAGAAAAAAAATCAAATGTCTTGCTTATAGGAGCCATGACACAGGTCTGTACACTCCATGTGCCTGTAAGGTAAAGTGGGGTACATTTCAGGTAATGTGCGACAGCCATTTATTTAATACATCAATACTGAATAATTGAGTTTAATATACAAAAATTAGAATTTGTTTTGTAGAAAATACTTAAAACCATTACATGTAAAACTTACACTAACGAGTAAAAAATAGATTTTATCATAAAACATCCTATATCTTTGTAGATACTGGGTTTATCCCTGTTGGATGCTCCAGGCCCCAAACCTTGCCCCTCAATCTGCGCTGAAGTGTAGCTTTTGGCCTTGCCCCTTGGCCTGTGCCAAAAGTCCCAGCTTCGCTGTTTGCCTTTCCTGCTTCAGCCCCTTGTACTCGCCTACTGCTCCTACCATCCCTTGCTCACTCATGCATTGAGCTCTCACCGTTCCTTCACCTTTATAACTTTCTTTCCTGCCTCTCTCTGCCTTGCCATCGTACACAAAAAATAATTGAACAAATTCCAGTTTCATAAATAAGTATTATTATTTATATATTATGTATACTTATTGAATATATTTAGGAGCTGGGACTTCATCCTGTTAAATATGTACTCTCTCTTCTTGGGATAGCATGTAACACTGTCCCACATTACCTGAAACATGCTGGCCCACTATCCCTGACTAGTTTGGTAACGTGGTAACTGTTTTAAAAATTAAATATATCTTTGTCAGTTTAAAATATTTATTTTACTGCAGTAGTATATCAGCGATTAAATTACATAAAAAAATTATGGGCAATTTATTTTTATAACAGATTTATAACCTTAATATGAGTACCATCAAAAGCACATGTCATTCTCCTCACCCAGCGATTTCTGAGGTATACAAGACTAACAAAATTGTTTTTTATTTGATAATGTGCTTTCTATACCAACTTTCAATAACAGCTATTCTAAACCTGTCAAAGCTAAACTGTCCCACATTACCTGAATTCATCCTATTTTAATTAACATAGATATTAATTAATATCTGATACATACAGATATAAACAGCTACAGGGAACAATTTAACATATGCATTGACTAAATAAATTGTAGATTTTAAGATATGCTATATGTAACCATTCAATAAGAATATATTATTAATCAACTGTCTTTTGAGTGAAAATTTGTTTTTTTTTCTAGCTTTGTAGGCATTTGGTTCGTAGGCATAATTAATTTGGAACATAAAGAGATATTTTGCAAATGAAAGAATACTTTGAGTACTTTGAATACTTTGTACCCTGTTGTCTTAAAGGGATCACGGTAATATCCCAGGGAAGTTGTAACAATGTGTTAACAGCCCGCAAAGAAAATGCGGGAAGCGCATTGGAAGCTGGTAATGAGCTTAATGGTTAATTAGTGTGAGCACAATGTTCCGCTTTGCCTCTGTGGTATTTCAGCGCCAACTGCAAAACTCTCTTAGAACGACGGTGCCTTGTCCTTAGACCAGTGATAAAAGTATTTGTGTGCCTCCGCCCGGTGTGTATGGAGACCCCGGTTTTCCTTTGGGCGCTCCTGCTGTTTCTTCCCGTCCAAGTCTAGCCCAAGCACACGGGGATATGTGAACTGGCATTTTAAATAGTGTGTGTGTGTGTGTGTGTGTGTGTGTGTGTCTGTCCAACGCTGCACCAGTACTCTGTGCACGCCGTAGCCTACCCCAGCTTTGTACCCGATACTGTCCTGGACAGGACCCCCATAACCCCCCACTGGGTAAGTTAGATGGGTGGGTAACAGTCGTTTCCATATAAAACACCTTTTTATCGCCTGTGTAAACCATAAGCTTCAAAGGAGACATCTTCCTTCTGAAGCCAGGAGCATTCACAATGAAAAGTAATTAAAAAAAAAACCCACAGTCATTGTTGCCATTGTTAAAACTGGGATGTTGTGGCGATCTCTGCGAGTAACTTTTTTTAACGAGTGCAAATTTTCTTTTTGTCAAGGGAAGCAGTCTGCATCAACAAGATCAGCAACTATCTGCATTTTCTTAAGCAAATTAAATTTAAAAATCATTGCTTTTAATTATAGTAAAAGCCCTGTGAGGCTTCTCGGACAGGCTCTTAAATCGTGCCCGGTTCCAGAATCGTTATTTGAATCATTGTGAAATTACTGTACCCACCGTCGCTCGATCTCTGGATTCACATAACCAGACCTGGCTTGTGCATTTCAATGAGGGCGAGCTTGATACCTCGAAGTACACGTATGACGAGCAGTTTTTACATGGGACGCGCACTCAAAGGGGCCATGCTCCATGTGTGCATGCTAATTGTACTGAAGTATTGCAACTGCTTGGCCAGAGTGTGAGGCTGCCAGTTGTATATATTTTTGTCAATACCATGTATTTTTGTATCATATTTATAATACCAAATTATTGAAGGCAATAGCCAGCAAGCCGGCTGAACGCTTCAGAATATTCGCTTCTCAACCATTTACTGGCTTCTTTACAACCAGTCGAACGAAGTCAAGCAACATTACGCCGAACTGGATGAGAGCAACGTCCCTCCGGCATTGAACGATGGTAGTCAGGCGAGGTATTAAGTAGTGTGATTAAATTTCAACACAATATTATCACCATCACGGACTAGATGATTAAGTCCCACTAAGAAAGACAATCAACCCATTTCGGTACCGGATGTTGTTTGCAGAGGTGTTTGAATCTATAGGCTTCATATACAGCTCAAATGAATAATGTTTCTGAAATCTGCATGAAGCACAACAGCGAGGCGGTGACGCAAATGGACAAAATCTGCTTTTCCCAGTTACGGCTAGACCGCCTTCTGCTTAGAAATGGAACGACACATATTGGGGAATATAACAGCGAGCTAGTAAGATACAGAGGCTCCAGCGCAAACACCTTCTGAATTGATTAGTCACGTCATGAAGACGATACGGTCCGGTAAGCGGCCGCATCAGCCCGAGCAGGCGGTGCGGCACGTCTTTCCGGTTAAACCGGGACAATGTGTCGGCTATTCGCGTCCCGATGAGCTTTTACGGCGGCCGGGTATTTATACGCATATGGGGCTTTGACAAAGCGCCAGTGGCCGCGTCAACGAGTCGATATTTCACCGGCTCTCCGCACCTCCTTCACCTGCCGCGTCCAGTCCGCGTTTTCAGTGCGATCGCCGCGCCTGTCAATGAAGGAGCCGCGGCTCCGCTCTTCCGCTCGCCTCTCCGGGAGCCGCTCGGCCCCCCTCCGGCGTCTCTCCATCGCTCCGCCTACCTGCCTTGTCGGGATTTTTTTTTTCTTTCTTTTTTTTTTTTGCATCCATTTTTGTGCGTTTAAGAAGTATCCAAGAATTAACGAGCAGGGGGGGTGGGGGGTGGGAGATAAGAGACGGAGGGAGGAAATCGGCGAGGAGGCGATGAAAAGGGACCGAAAGGCGACCGCCGCAGAGTGCAAATAGGGAGGACGGCGATGGGTTAGACGGGATTTAACCATGAGCGGAGAATAAAAGGTAAGGGCTCGTTTTAGATGCCTGCATATGCAGCGCCGAGCGCTTCCCCGGCGCTCGCAGCTGCGTGCGACGTGCGCGTCCTTTTTAATGCTCTTTGCACATAGGGGAAGCCGCGCTTCCCCGGCAGATCGCCTACAACGGGGACCGTGTTTGCCATTAATGCCATGTGGATGTGAATGAAATCCTGATTTTCTGCCATCATTTCGCTGGCTTCCAGTTACCTGGAAAGACACAGATTTGGTGTAAGGGTGAGGGGGGGTGGGGGGGGGGGCGGCGTTAAGTGAGAGGTGCTTACCCCAACCGTGCGTATCCGTGCTCCAGCTGATGTTACATTTTGCGTGCATTAATCACGCGTGTGATGCGCACACATATGTCCGACTCAGTACGGGGGGGGGGGGGGAATCAATATTTGATAAACAAATGATAAACACGGCGATTGTTTCTTACGATCAGAGCTGTTTGGGAATTGTTGTTTGACAGCGGAGTGCCGTGGCAATATGGAGATTATGTTACATTTAATTATTAATTATTTTTAAAATGTTTTTTTTTTCTTGAATTCCATGTTTTAAATGGGTGATCTTTTCGCAGTCCGATCTAAAGATGTCTGCTCCGCCCGGGACCCGGGGCGGCCACGCCGCTCCTCCTGCGGCTGCCGTCCTGCCGGAGATGCCGGACCTCAGCCACCTAACCGAGGAGGAGAGGAAGATCATTCTGGCCGTCATGGACCGGCAGAAGAAGGAGGAGGAGAAAGAGCAGTCCATGCTGAAGTAAGCCGAGTGCCCGCTCGCACTCAGCCCCGGTCGCTTTGCTGCAGTGATTGTCGGCGACGGCGCCGTGCGGTCGCCGCAGCTCCTCTGCCCGGGTCTCAAGGTCCGAGGAGCTTGTTAGATCCGGCATGGAAACGGCTCTGCGGTGCCAGCCCCGCTGCCGGTGCCCCAGCTTGGCAGTGATGCCCGGCCACACAGCCGGGGACAGGCGGGGGGCCGCACGGGTCTTAATTGGCGCTGATGGCGCAGCCCCGCTGCATTTCGGCGTGCAGACGCGATGCGCTGCAGCCGTCCTAGCGCACATACACGGGCTTTTCTGATACCTTTGGCTTGGGGAAGCAGCGGCCGCCATCTTCGCTTAGAAATCCTATCAAGTCCCGCTTTTTATTGCGGATTATGGCACGTTGGTGTGCTCTCGAAGGAGCTGCCCTGGGGTTTGAGCGGCCATGAACGCCGTGTATTATTATTATCGTTATTGTTATGGTGATGAGGGTGATGATGATGATGATGGTGGCGGTGTTGATGGCTGCGTGCGGCGCCCCTGCGCGTCTCCCGGTGCGCTTTCAGCACCACGGCGCTGTCCGCTCCGCTTTAAGGTGGAGCCGCTACAGTCATCTTCGGGATACACTGCATCGGCTACAGCACCCTGACTTCAGATGCCACCGGCAGGCTTACTCCTCGTTTTGACCTGGACCATACAAAATGCTTTATTAGCACTTTTAATTTCTGTTACATTATGCCTGAGTAGACGAAAATAATCCGATTTTTAAACGACTGGTTTAATTAATCAGCGTCTGATCACAGTTATACTTTTGGTTGTAATTGAGAGACGTCAACAGCAACGTATTTCTTATTTTGGATGCCATTATTAAACATCAAATTATTAAAATAAACGGCGAGGAATGCTCCGTAGATGATATATGTTTTTTGTTACTGTACTTGATCTGCGTTACACCTTAACGTTGCACAAGAAGCGCGTATCCCACTGTATTGGTATATTCATTCATTCGTTTTTTTTCCGTTTTGTTACAAGTCATTCATTACGTTTGAGCGTGTAGGTCATGAGGAAATGAGTCGATGGGACTTGTGAACGGTGGACACCCAATAGCCAAACCCTGTCACTTCGGTGGGTCTGTCGAAGTTTCACGGTTAGGATTTTTCGCTGAAAGGTGAGGACGTATTTCCTGCCTGTACGGTTGAGAATTTACGCTGCACTCGTGATGTGTACTCAGTGGGTCAGGCTTGGTATCATAGGTCCTGATATGTAAACCTGGTCTGAACCTGCATGGTCACTGGTAAACAGCAGCTTCAAGTCCTTATAAAAATACCTGGCAGGCGTTCATGACACCTTTGCTCCAGAGATTGTTGGAGGTCTAAGCATTTAGACACTAAAGACTCCGCAGTCCTCATATCAAACCCCAGGAGAAACACCAGTGCTGTACCTTTGAGTGAATACTTGATCTGATTTATTTCAGTCAACAATATCCATTTGAACAAAGTCATAACATGACTGTCACTGACACTTTGCTTGATGCCTAAGGGACAAATAACATTAATTTAAAAACTGACAGCATACTTAGATAAGCCTCCTTTGACAGATGCCATCCGATTAATGTAAGTTTATGAAGGTTTGGGGTCTCAGGCTCCAGTTTCTCAACAAAAAATATACTGTAACTGCCAGTATTACTGTAAGCGCTACATATATTTATGTGTATATTTAGAACAAAGATCCTGATTGGTTAGATTGATTTTGATAGGACAGGATTTTAGAGGTTTGATGGGATCGGCATTGATGTGTTAGATGGGACATGGTTTGATGAGTTAGATGGGACAGAGGTTGATGGGTTAGATAGGCTAGGCGGGGTATGGTCTGATAGGTTAGATAGGACAGAGTTTGGTTAGACTGGTGAGATGGATTAGATGGGGGCAGCGTTTGATAGATTATATGTGTTAGAGGGGACAGGGCTTCAAGGGCTAGAGGGGACAGAGTTTGATGGGTTAGAGTGGTGGGCATTGTTTCATTTTGTTACTGTCACTGACAGCTTCCTGAAGTATCATGTGACACCCGGAGTCTGGAGCATGCAGTTGGCTGGGGCTCTCTGGGCAATTTAATGCTGCCCCTCTTAGTTGTAATGTGCAGCATATCTTTGGTGTGTTTAAGGTGCTGCTTCAGTTACCCATGACAGCAGACAGCCATCTCCCTTACCATCCTATGACCTGACTCTGCTCTGAGAAGATGAGCTTCCCGTCAGCACCCAAGCCCAGCTGGGATGTGTAGACCAGTCCCGTGAGCCTGCAGGGCCTTGCTCTTCAAGGCTGTCTCAGAGATAACAAAGTGATGCCATGGTGGTGGACTCTCATTACGAGAGTGTATCTCTGCAAGAAAAACGAAAGCCAAACGGCAGATTCTCCCTCTTCGTCTTGCGCAATGACACACTTGCCATTAATTGCTGGGTTCTTGTTATTCCGTTGTTCATTTTTCAAAGGCCGGTCCACTCAGTGGAGTCTGAAACCACAAATGGACAGTTGGAATTGAATCAAAAGCACGTGAAGGAATGAGAGGCAGGCCGACCAGATCCAGATCTGTGTTCCTCAAGGCAGCAAAACCACAAGCACAGAAAGAGACACACAGTGGAGCTTCTTCCCAAGAGCCCGCTCCCACCTGAGGCTGAGGGGCGGAAGCTGAGTGCATATCTGCCCAGGCTTTTCTCGGTGTGGGCCAAGCAGCATGGAGCAGTGGATGCTGAATGCTGGTAGATCTCGCCGGCTTTGTGAGCATCAGCGCCGTGCTTTTCGCTGAGAAGGATGTGAGACGATAGCTGGGTCCATGTGACTCACGGCTGTGTTGACGTGGCCACCTCAGCCAAATCACTGTGCATCATCATGGCCGAAATGACCGACTGGGTCCCCCAACTCTGGTGGTGACCTTCTCTGATAGCGTTAAAGCTAACGCTAGGCCCTAACCCTAACCTTTAACCCCTGACCCTAACCCTTCTTTGATAGGACATAGTAAGCACAGGTCTCACCCTAGCAGGCACATCTATAAATCACAGAAGACACTGCTTCCCTATTCAGCTTTCTCTGTAATGAAGGGAATGCAAAAGCTATTTTTATTTATTTATTTATTTATTTTTAGTTATTGTACAACCTCACAGAAACATGCAGAGGTAACTGGATTACAGTTACAGACAACGGGCGTTCCATCGCACACGGCTGGCTGATCCAGAAGGTTCTGAGCCCAACCTGTGGCTCCAGAGCCATCAAACCTTCACTGGTATTCATTTCCTCTTCTACTGGACCTTCCAGTCTTTTTTTCTTTGCCCAGTTATCTGTAAGCAGGCATATTTGCATACATACATGGAGAATTATAAACCTGAAGGCTCTTCTGCGATTGCAGACTGATGCACATTATCATGGACGCGGCATTATGTTTAGTGCAGCCATCAGTCT
>JAODKL010000047.1:4823245-4834108 GCA_026780765.1 Petrocephalus schoutedeni
GGTATCAAGCCATCCTGGATGGTCTCTCTACACTGGCAGAATATGATTATTAGGTCCTTATTTTCCTCTCTTTTCTGCCAGCCTACATTGAATAGGTTCTATGCATTGATGGGTGGATGGATGGTTGGTTATATCTGTCTGTCAATGAGTCATATCATTATAACTGGTTCTGCTGATTCAACAGGCATTTCTGCCTGTATATACAGAACTTGTCACCCGATTGATCTGATAGTCAAAATAAACACCGTAATACTGCGACGCCATGCTTGTTCTCGGGGGTAAGTGCTGAGTTTATCTTCTGACAGAAAGCAAAAACCGTTCTTGGCTCTGGAGAATTGTGGAAATGTAGTAGCAGGAGCCGGCCTGCTGGTGGCGATGTGCTCAGGGGTGGGTGATGCTGCTTGAGACATACGGTATCGCGGTGTCTCCTGTGGCTTCCATCTGGAATGCGCTCTGGACCAATGCCTGGGGTCCTGCGACTGAACTCTGGGGCTGCCCCCCCCCCCTGCGCCTGCGTGTGCCTGACTGGTGAGATCACTCTTCTGCTGCAGTCTTCAGGCCCCTTCCGCGTATCGCCACCGTTCACCTGTGAGGCTACTTTACAACTAGGGGAAAAAAACACCTGAAATTCCTTTATCGAGAGAGAGAGAGAGAGAGAGAGAGAGAGTTGAAGCAGCTCAATAAAGTAGGTGTGGTGGATTTTTCTGGAAGGGATCTGACAGTCACCTGGCTGCTCTGGGTGGAGTTTTCGCTTCTGGGCAAATCCCTCGCGTGCCGCTATGTGTCTTCCAGCATCCCCACCCTCTTCTTTAGCCGTCCAATGACAGACATTTGTGTGTACTCTGACTTCCTCATCCTGCAAAGTCCCACTCCCTGATTGGCCGCTTCTGTCGGGCAGAGAGCCGTGAGCGCCACCTACTGGGACGGAGCCATCCCTTTTTAATCACACGTAATCAGCGGCTTTCTTTCTCCCTTTCTCCCTAATCGGGTCCGGCATAAACGCCTCACCCTCCAGCCACCAGGTGGCGATCTCGCTGGTGTTGTCTGCCTGGTTCCTTTCTTATCAGAGTTTCCCAGATGCGCTGTGGCTACAGGATACTGTCGGCTTCTTGGTTGCGTTCTTTGCGTTCATGGGTCAGTCAGACGTCGCCTTGACAGGATGGGGGATAACGAGCCTTTAATGTACGAGTCTCGGTTCTGCTGCTGCGTTTGCTGCCTGGTAACTGGCAGCCAGTCACTAATCAGCTAAGTCCCATAATCCTCCTTGCAGCCTAAAGTCTCGCCTGACCTCCAGCTAAATACGGCCCACGGTAACAGCATTAGGGTGTGACCCCGCTCTGGGCTCCCAGCATGCCTTGCGGCGGCTCACCCTGCTTTGGAGGATCTCCGTGGCAGACGGTCCGGGGCGATGCCCGTTAGAGCGCGACTCGCTAGCCCGCCTGGCTCGCGCTGCCGTGGACGTGACTCTCCTCCGGCCCTGGGTGCGGCTTTGGCCGCCTCTGAGATTTGATGCGTCGGCCTGCACGAGATGCCCCGCGGTCCCCGGAAGTGCAGTGGCTGGTGTACAGGTAGATCTCGGCCTGCAGGGAGCGCTGCGCTCCTCCATGCTGGTGACCGGCTCAGGCAAGCTCAGGGCACACTTAGCATATAATTAATCTCTGAAAATCATGTTTGAAGCCACTGTTACGTCGGAGGTCTTCTGGGAGGAGCGCGCCCCCTAGCTGTAGCTCAGGGATGCTGCAGGGATGTCAGGCACAGGCGCACGGGACTTTAGTTTTCCAGTGTTTGCTATTACGTTTTGAAAGGATGGTTTTCGCAGGTCATTGCCTGGTCTATAGGGAAACAGGGGGGGGTGGGAGGGCGTGGGAGCAGAGGGGAGAAAGGGCGGGAGAGTGTATTGGGGGTGGGGGCGCTGTGGGTGAGCTCAGAGGCTGCAGGACCCCGCTGAGCCTGCAGGGAGGTAACTGCACAGCGTCCTGCAGAGAGCCGGAGCACGTCGTCATGGGCACGGTCGCCTAGGAGACCCCGTCGTTCCTGCCTCTCTGTGGACAGACGGAAGCGCCTGTACTCTCAGCACCTCGCAGATTCACAGATTTCGATCATTTTAAATCGGCAAAAGATCTGTACGTTTGCCGGGCCGAAAGCAAACGCGTGCAGTAAATGACTTCGGTCAAGTCACTCGATCATGCCGGGATCAGTCGTCTAGCTGAAAGTCGACACTGGGACTAGTAACTGATGTATCCCAACAAGGAGCCGACACGGAGCGCTAAGCTATGTTAAAAATGTGAATGTTTCTTACGAAGATCCGCTTGGGCAGGAATTGTGGTGGCAGCAGAGGCTTGCAGGTTCAGACCTGCTCCCCGCACCGCCGTGATCCGCGATCTGGGTCACGCCGTGGGCCGGCAGTACCGGGGCAGGACGGATGACAGCCTCGGATATTCTCGGAATGTGCCGGAAGAAGAATGCGTTACGAGAGTGTCAGCTAATGTTAGACGTTAATGAATAATTGAGAACCAGGAGTACGCAGGCAGACCTTATCTTCCCAAGAACCGTCGTTTTAAATTCCCCTTGTCCAAACGCCAGGCGGACTGGTACCTTGATGACCCCCGAATCACGGGTCAAACACAAAGAGCATTGATTGTGCCTTAAATCTTATAATCGTCACTGTCTTTGTTTAGCCCACTGCTGGGGCTGCTGTGTAACGCCAGAGAGCACGTGGTTGTCACGCACGCCGCTGTCATCCACTATTCCCAACCGTGTCACTGTCACCCAGGTCAGTGTGGGACACCTGCCGGTCAGCGGGGCACAGAGTCGGGCTGCTCCCTTGTCTCCACTGTGCCAGATATCGCACTGACTCAGGTTGCGAGCCGGACGCCGGGGCTCGCGCTGTATGTAAAAGGCCAACAGGGGGCGCAGAGCCCAAGTGCGGATTCCTTACATGTGTAATGACACTATGGCCACATGACTGGAGGTGATGTTGGTACTGTGGGTTACATGACATTAGTGTCAGAGAGCACAGCAGCTACTCAGAGATGTATTTAACTGTTAAAGAACCAGGATATCAAGTACCAGGAAGAGCTGATTGTTTACTGCGTGGTAAGAGATATCAGCCCACCCACTCCCCTCCCTTCACTGGCCGTCTCTCTTTGATTGACAGGAAAAGAAGCCCATCAGCATCC
Organism: Petrocephalus schoutedeni; assembly: GCA_026780765.1. Lineage (NCBI taxonomy): Eukaryota > Metazoa > Chordata > Actinopteri > Osteoglossiformes > Mormyridae > Petrocephalus > Petrocephalus schoutedeni. The sequence goes on from JAODKL010000047.1 coordinate 4,826,425, forward strand.
AGGGATCCAAACCAAAAATACGACCAAAGGGAGGGGAGGGCAGATACCTTGCAGTATGCCCCGGCGGAGGGGGGCCGGCCCAGGTCACCTGGTCGGGGGCCCTACCGGGGCTCGCGGATGTACGACGATGCGGACGGGGGCCGCAGGGAGTACCAGGACCGCTGGGGCCGCTGGCACTCGCAGGACTACCCCCTGGACGAGGAGCTAGGCGGGCCGCAGAGCAACTACGAGGTGCAGCGGAGGCAGCAGGAGGAGTACCAGGCGCGCTACCGCAGCGACCCCAACCTGGCGCGCTACCCGGTGAAGCCGCAGCCGTACGAGGAGCAGATGCGCATGCAGGCGGAGGTGTCGCGGGCGCGGCACGAGCGTCGCCATAGCGACGTGTCGCTGGCCTACACCGAGCTGGACGAGCCGCACGGGCCCCTGGTGCGCCGTCGCTCCAGCGAGAGGACGTCAGAGCGCAGCCCCCCCTCGCCGCACCCCTCGGAGCGCCGGCATCACCTGGACCCCGGCGCGGCCCTGCGGCGGCCCCGGGCCGATCACGCCGACGGCGTGCCGCGCAACGACTCGCTCAGCTCGGACCAGTCGGAGTCGGTACGCCCGCCCCGCCCGCACAGGGGCCGGAGGGGGGGCAGGATGCGGCAGACGTCCTTCAGCAGCTCGGAGGACGAGCTGGCCACCACCCCCGAGTACACCAGCTGCGACGACATCGAGTTCGAGAGCGAATCCTACAGCGAGAAAGGTAGGCCCGCCCCCCGCCGCCCAGATGCACCAATCAGAGGGGCCCGGGCTTCAGTAGGGCCTGCGCTGTGACCCTATCCCCTTCAACCGGGGATATTACTGTAAAGACAAACTAAAACTATAAGGAAACAGCTTCGCGACCTGATTTATTCGAACGCGGCTCGGTTCTTTGGTGGCAGTGGAAAAGCGGCATGAGTAACAGCACCAGTGTCAGTTTCGCTACCGATTTGTGGAGCTCAGAGGTTAGTGCTGGACAAAAACATATCGATTATTGGCCAAAATTTCTGATTATGGGCTGCCGTTACCCGGGGCGACCCTGGGCGATGCCTGGAGGGACGGAAGCACGTGCAGCAGTGGGAAGTGACCTCATAGCTCACAGCGGCTGCCTTTTAATTACCGTGGTAAGCGGGTGCGGTGGGACGCCTGAGTGGGCAGCGCTCGCACCTCTCCGGCAGGGGACTCCAATCCCGCCTCCGCTCCGCGTGTGTAGAGTTTCTCCCGCGTCGGGGTGGCTTCCCCTATACCTGCTCCAGTTTCCTCCAGCAGGCCAAAAGGTCCTCCAGCGCTTAAGGGAATTGGTGTCTCTAAATTGCTCGTATTGTGTATGCGCCCTGCAACGGACTGGCATCCCATCCAGAGTGTCCTCAGCCGTGTGCTGCCTGGGACATGCCCCTGCCATGACCCTGACCGGGATAATCAGTTAGAGAAGAGAACAGAGTAACATGCTGTGACTAGTTTATCATAACAGCTAAATGGGGGCAGGCCTCTTGCCTCCCTGGGGGCGGTGTGTGGCTCAGTGCGTTAGGATGCTGTGCATGTAAGCACAGAGTTCAGCTCCCAGGGTTGGTAGGCTCACTGCACTGTTTGATCCTTGAGCATGACCTTTAACCCCCGATTGACCCAGGGCCTGGCTGACCCCGCGGTTTCAAAAAATGCGCCACGTCACTAAAAAGTATGTGCTAAATGATCATTTACATGTCAGAAGAGGAGTGTAAGATTCTGTCTGTCACCTGCTGTCTGTGCCTCAATATGATCTTTGTTAGCAGGTGGATGTTAGCTCCATTTTATTGTATAAGACGTTCTGCTCCCCTCTCCTCCCCTCTCCTCTCCTCTCTGCTCCTCTCCTCTCCTGTCCCCTCCTCTTCTCTCCTCTCTGCTCCTCTCCTCTCCTGTCCTCTCCTCTCCTCTCTGCTCCTCTCCTCTCCTCTCCTCTCCTGTCCTCTCCTCTTCTCTCCACTCTGCTCCTCTCCACTCTGCTCCTCTCCTGTCATCTCCTGTCCTCTCCTCTCCTCTCCTCTCATCTCCTGTCCTCTCCTGTCCTTTCATCTCCTCTCCTCTCCTGTCATCTCCTGTCCTCTCCTCTCCTCTCATCTCCTCTCTGCTCCTCTCCTCTCATCTCCTGTCCTCTCCTCTCATCTCCTGTCCTCTCCTGTCCTCTCCTCTCCTCTCATCTCCTGTCCTCTCCTCTCTTTTCCTTTCCTTTCTCCTCCTCTCCTCTCCTGTCCTGCCGGCTCCTTAAATGATTTAAGTGGCCTTAATTATACAAGCGCGCATGCAGCATGTGAGTGCTCCCAGCTGAGTGCTCAAATGCAGCCTCACCTAATGAATCTGTCCTAACTTCCCGTCAGTTTCCAGCTCCCTAGCTCCCCCTGCAGGATTGGGGTGATGCGACGCTTTGATATCCCCACCCACTGACTGCTGGGTCTTTAATCACGCATATCTCCCAGGGGCACTTCCTCTACAGGAGTGAATTGTTGCTTGAGACTGATGAGTTTTGCAAGTAGCCTATGGCAGGTTTCACCAGCACTCCAGCCATGTATTTGTGTGGGGCCCCCACTGTTGCCCACAAACAATTGTTACTCTAAAAATTAAATAAACATGTCCCTTGTTTAGGATTTTCTGAAGCAGCGTGTTCTGATAGCCAGTTACCTAGCTATGATCTTCTGACACTGTTCTCTAGCTATTTATTTAGTTTGTGAAACATCTGAGGGGGGTGAGTGGCCCTCAGTCTCTCTCTAGGTCCCCACGACTAATAATAAGATAGCCCCCCCGTGACGCAGTGTCGACTGCTAGGCCTGAATCTGCACCCCCCCTTCCCCACCCGTGTTTCTCAAACCAGTCCTCGGGGGACCCCCCTAGACAGTCTTGTTTTTGCTCTCTCCCAAGGCCCAGGGAATCGGGGAGGGAGCAAAAACATGGACCATTTGGGATCTGGGGGTCCCCCCAAGGACCGGACTGAGAAACTCTGGTCTAAGGGCCTGGTGTTGCGTTGGCTGATAGCTGATAGCAGGACCAGCAGTGATATGAATGACCAGAGTGTATATGTGGATAAATATATGTGTATACTGCATTTGTGGATGAATAGCAGTGAGTGTGCTGAGGTGTCAGCTGACTTGTCCCGTGTGTCCCACCCCCCAGGAGACGTGGACGGCCACTGGGAGCACGCGCCCTGGCCCGGCGGCGAGGCCTCCTCCATGTCCCTGGTGAGCCAGCTGTTTCACGTGCGCTTGCTTTCCGCTCGCATTCGCGTGTCTCTGTTTTTTCTCTCTTCGACTGAGCTTGCTGTGGGCCGTCGCGGGCGAAACATGAACTGAGAGTGCAGGGTGTGCTTTGGCGCCCGTTTGCTAAAGGCTAACGGCGCTGACGTCCCTCCAGACCCCCCTTCATGGCCCCCCTCCGTCTGCCTGTCTGCTGAGACCCAGGGCGGCCCTTATCCACAAAAGCTGTGTTTCTGTTCCTCCCCTTCACTCGTGCCGCTTTCGGGTCTTTCTGAGGTTTCAGCCTCTTGTTCTTACCTCTCCTTGGTTTTCACCTCTAATTTCCCACCTGCTCTTTGCTAACAGACACACCTGTCAGGCTCTAGTCAAATGGTTCAGGAAATAGGCAACGAGTAAGAAGCTTGGGTACTTTTTACTGCAAGCTTCGCCTCTGTGTCGCCACCTTGTGGACGTATTTTGTGACGCACCGGAAAAGCACTTTCGTCTAAGGTGGCAATATGTTGAATATCGAAAGGCTGTTTGATATGCATTCCTTTTAGGGTTAGGGTTAGGGTTAGGGAGCGGCCCGCTGACCCTTAAACGCACCACGTGCTGCCTTGTCTCCCCGCAGCATCCAGTAATATGGCAGCCGTCCAAAGACGGAGAGAGGCTAATCGGACGGGTTTTACTGAACAAGAGGATGAAGGATGGGCGGGTGCCCAGGGACACGGGGGCACTGCTAGGACTCAAGGTGAGGCTGCCCCCATCATCTCCATCTTCATCATCATCATCAAGCCGTGACTTAGACCTTATACCGCGCCGCTTGTGACCCATACGTCAGGCAGTGGGCCGTCCGAGCGACGGCAGAGTTTCTGCAAAGGGACCTGTGTTCCTTTAAATTTCTCGATCGCCGGATTAGGGAGTTTTCACAGTCAGTGGCTTTTTTTTTTTTTCCCCCCCATTCACTGTAGGTGGTTGGAGGGAAGATGACAGAATCTGGCCGACTGTGTGCCTTCATCACAAAGGTGAAGAGAGGAAGTCTGGCGGATACCGTGGGCCACCTACGACCAGGTAGCTGTGATCCATCCCCCGCCGTGCTGCCGTTCGCTGGCCTCCTTTCCTGCACCGGTGACCCAGCACTGCCCCCAGGGCACATCTCAGCTCTTTGCCCTCTCTTTGTGCTTTGGGGATCACTGCTGAAGGTCACGCTGAACCCCTCGCTATACATAACACTGAAACTGGCCACCGTCGCCCCTTAAGGAATTGAAAGGGTGCAAAATCATTAGGATAAGAGGAACAGGCCCGAGGCTCGCAGCTCTCGGTTGGGACGCTCTCCCCGATGAGAGATGGTCATGTCATTTATCTTTAGGTGATCCACAGAGCAGAGGAAGACCTTCTTGGTGCTTGAGTTTGGGCCTTTGATGTTCTCCCGCTTTCTTGGGCTGCAGGTGATCAGGTCCTCGAGTGGAATGGGAGGTTGCTAGAAGGGGCCACCTTTAAGGAAGTTTACAACATCATCTTAGAGTCCAAGCCCGAGCCGCAGGTGGAGCTGGTGGTCTCTCGGCCCATGGGGTAAGTCCTGCTGTCTCCATCAGTTGGTGTGGTGGTCTCATGGCCCATGGGGTAAGTCCTGCCTCCACCAGCTGGTGATGGTGACCCCTAGTGGGCTGTTAATAGGTAGCAGACTCAGTAGAGCTGAGAGTGGCTCAGTGGGATCGGATTCCCTACCTGCGATCAGAAGGTTGCTGCTTTAAATCCCTGTGTTGGCTGGGATTTGGGTCCATGGGGTAATTTCCACAGCGACTGTTCCACCCTGCTGTCTCAAAAATTAAAAATAAATGTCGAGTGCATTGGATGCAAACATTTCCTAAATACAGTAAGTCTGAATATAATATGCAATAAGAGGTATGTCTGCAGTATGTGTATGATGGGCTGTGGAGCAGATCATAGGTGTGCGACTTGTGGGTTCTTGTGGGCCACTAAAACTCAGTGCTTTTCTTATTTACAGGGACGTTCCACGAATATCGGACGGCACTCACGCACAACTGGAATCGAGTGAGTGTGACCGCATCATTGCGACGGTGTTTCTGTGGTTTTCAAACAGCGGAAGAGGACCCAGTCTCTGCTAGCTGCAGATTAGGCTTTTCTCCGTTTTCGTGCTTTATTAGAGGTGGTGTGATTTTATCATCCCGCCTGCCTGTCCCTGCAGGTTCAAGCTCCTTCGAGTCACAGAAGATGGACCGCCCCTCCATCTCTGTCACTTCTCCCATGAGCCCCGGCATGTTGAGAGACGCCCCACAGCACCTGTCTGGGCAGCTCTCGGTGAGTACCCACAATGCACCTGTCCCTATTATGGAGTACCCACAACGCACCGGTCCCTGCTATGGAGCACCCACAATGCACCCCTGTAGGTGAGAGTGGGGCAGGGGAAGCAGTTAGGCTCTGTCCTGGGTCATGTGCCTTCGCATTTAAAAAGTCATGAAAAATTACCCTCTGACAAAGAACGTGAGCTGTTAGAATTGTCTATATTGCTGCATAAATACAGAGAATAAAATGTGATTGGATTCTCATGTAGGTCCTAACTAGATAAAAAGCACCACATTAAACAAATGATACAAAAACGTTATATTTGTTTTTTTATTTCTGAGAAAAATTATTCAGTGTTACATACCTGTGTATGAAAATCTGATCACATTTGAGGTCATATTTATGCAGAAATAGAGAAAATTCTGGGTTTCTCGCGCCGCTGTGTCTCAGGGTTCCTAAAAATCATTTTTGAATCATTTTTGAAGAGGCAGTTTTTCAGCAGGCTGGGAATTTGTTCTTTTCATGGTGAAAGCCGTTGCGACAGGCCGATGCCGCACCCGTGCCCTGGCTGAGGGACACACCTCCTCTTGGTGGAATCCCAGTCCCATGCTGCTTGGGATTTGATACCGGCCTGGAAGCCGTCCCCCCCGCGGCATGAGGCCAGGCCAGCTGGAGGTGCTCCAGTGTACGCCGGGGACGTGCATCGTGTTACCGCGCGCGGGGATGCGGCAGAAATGTGCCTTCGGATCTGGGCCCCTTTCAGAACAGCCCCACGGCACTGTGGGTCGTCGTAGCGGACGCTCCGGTGTCGTGGGCGTTAACGGGAAACGACACGCTGCTTTCAGTAATAGACCATGGAAAGCAGCCAGCTTCTAGGAAGGTCTCTTCTTCCGATGCTGCGGAATGTGTTTTTAACACAGAAAATAGCGTAGCTTTGCAGAGATACCATTTCTGGCTGAGTGTGTTGCTGAAATACTGTCTCTAGATCAGTGTGTTGCTGAGATACTGTTTCCCGATGAGTATGTTGCCTGGACACTGTCTCCAGATGAGTGCGTTTCTGAGATATTGTCTCAAGATGAGAGTGTTAGATGAGTGTGTTGCTGAGATCCTGTCTCCGGATGAGTGTGTTGCCTGGATACTGCCTCCAGATGAGTGTCTTGGTGAGATGCTGTATCCAGATGAGTGTGTTGCTGACATACAATGGCAGTAAAAATTCTCGATTGTTGATTCTTGCTGAGATGCCGTCTCTAACTGAATGTGTTGCTGAGATGCTGTCTCCAGATGAGTGTGTTACTGAGATATTGTCCCCGGATGAGTGTGTTACTGAGATATTGTCTCTGGATGAGTGTGTTGCTGAGATACTGTTTCCATGTGTGTTGTGCTACCCGTGATGTGGTTAATTCTGTATTCAGTACGTGCGACTGACGCATGTTAAGCGTTCCTCACTCCAGCAGTAACTGCTAGTTGAGTTTATCACTTTGGTGACCCCTTAACCAGGTGATAGGTTCCAGCAGCCGTTCATGGCTGTGCTGAGGTGGAGAGGCAGGCTCCCCCTGTGCTGCCCGTCACTTGCCTGCTTTGGTCCCTTCTGCTTTTGTTTTATTGTATGTTTCTTTGTTAATTTGCTTACCCAGAGCCAAAGCCTTAGCAGAAGAGGCACGCCTTGTCTCCCTAGGGTCCAGGTAACAGCTCCTGTCTGACTGACAGGAGTCTCTCCTCTCGTCCCTCTCTCCATTTCTCTCTCGCTTTCTCTCTCTCTCTCTCTCTCTCACTTATGCGTTTTTGGAAAATGCATAGCGGGGAAATGGCGGCAGCCGTTACCCCTCTGAATCTGACTTGTGGTACTTTCTGGTATTTGCTGTTGTCGCTGATGTTAGAGTGATGTTTCCTGCCGTTTTGCTTGGACGACCTGCATGAATGACCAGCCCCCCCCTCCCCCCACCCCGATTCAAAGAAAGCGGTTCAAGGAGACAGGCGGCTGTGGCAGCAGGTGCACTGGGACAGAGGGAGCACTGCTCTGGGAGCACTGGGACAGCGGGAGCACTGCTCTGGGTGCACTGGGACAGAGGGAGCACTGCTCTGGGTGCACTGGGACAGCGGGAGCACTGCTCTGGGTGCACTGGGACAGCGGGAGCACTGCTCTGGGTGCACTGGGACAG
>JAODKL010000047.1:4884048-4900327 GCA_026780765.1 Petrocephalus schoutedeni
GGAGCCGTTTCAATTGTTAATAAGTACTGTGGTGTGATGTTTTATTATATGAGTTCCTTTTTTCTGCTCGTCCTACATATAAGGGAATGAGTTTTTCCCCAGGCTAGTTTGTTAGTCTGAGAGCAGACAGCAGCTGCAGCCTGTCCCCTGACGCTCGCTTTCCATTGGACCCTCAATTATGCATGATGGGTGACTGTCGGGACAAGCTGTGTCATCAGCGGCGAGGCTTTCTGTACTGCACAGGAGCTGCACAACTTTCTGAGCCCAAAAAGCCATTATCTTACAAGGATCAACGCAGTGCTGACATACTTTTTTAAATTCAGGACTCCCTGCCTCCATCTAAAACTTGTGCAGGACCAAAATACTCCAGACTATGAGCAAAGAGGATCACACTGTAACCGCTGGCTGAATGCAGTCTTCTGGAGAGAAAACGTCTCCTTGAATCAGGTCACTGGTAACATTACTTAAAAATATATGACCAGGAAACCACAAGGACAGCCAAGCTAGATGCAAGACTTCACAGCATAAAGATTGCATTCATCTTATAATACTACTATTGTACGGGACACCCCCGTACCCACTATGCACGGAAGCACTTTAACTGTGTTAATAATCACAGCAATCAGGTCACAACAGCATAACCATCAGAAGTAAACCGGTGTATTACTCACTGTACTGCAGTTAAAACGATCATTCTAATTAACCAAAACCGAATATCTAACCGAAAGTGGAAGCTTAGATTTCGATCCTAACCTTTTCATCACACAGCTACACAATGGGACTTTAAAGAGTGAGACCCGCTTACCGGCGAGTGTGCTGGCGGCGACCAGGAGCCAGAGGAGCCCTGCACAGCCCCCGACGGTGCTCCGCTCGAAGGCCATGACAGCAACAGATGGGGGGGGGGGTGTCTGCTCGAAGATCTGAACTTCCAGACGAACCGATAAGCACCCAGAGAGTGAGACCGCACTAAGCCCAAACCCGTGGTGCTAAGGGCAGGGCGAGAGCGGCCCTGCGCAGGACCGACCGACTTCTGGACCACGGAGAGTCCAAAGCACCGTTCCCGAGTGCCTGCTAGCTGGGCTACCGCTACTGTATGTGAGCGACTGTCAGGAGATGGATATTTCTAAGGAAAAACACGACAATTTCGTGACGCGTCTCCTGGCCCAACATATGTATATCCAGGCAGAGTGTCAATGTGGGAAAAGAGCGTATTTTTCAGGAGCGACGCTCTATTAGCCCCGCCAGCTGGTGCGTACGCAGCTGTCCACACAAAGACCCCCGCAGACGGCCGGCTAGCCTGCTAGCGGAGAGCAAACTACCGTTACGACGATAAAACACCGAGCGGAGCGGTCGCGGCCGCCGTAACGTCGCCGAGACAAGCGGGGAACTTTACGAACCGGCGAACACATCCAGGTTTACGGTAAAGCAACCGCGGCCGGCTCTTGGCGAAGGGGAGACAAAGACTCCGCAGCCCCCTTTGTGTTAGCCGGCTGGCTAAGACTCGCTGCTCCCTCACTCGGTCTGAGCTACCATGACGGCTAGCGGCTAGCCGGCTGTCGCGTTAAACACGGTGCAGCATGATAACGGACCGGCTGCGGCTGAACCCCCCCCTCCACTTCGCCACCGCCAACCACGAAGACGCGCTTCTCTCTCTCTTCCCTTCGTCTAGCGGAGACGGCTTGCGCGCAGTTCGCCGGCTACGCGGCTAGCCAGCTAGCCGCTCGGTTAGCCCGTTAGCCGCCTAGCAGCCCTGTCCGGCGACGGCGAGAGGAGCGCTCGTGCGGCTCGCGCCCGGAACGCGCCAGCTGTGCGGCTCGCGGCGGCGAGGATTCGGCTCCGGCTTCGGCTCGCGCTTCAGAACCCGGGCGCGGGACCGAGAGCCATGGTAACCGGGGCCGCGCGGCTGCGTGTTGTTACAGCCGGGTACCTGGAGCCCGAATGCCTCCCAGCCCCCTCCGCACTCCGGGGGCGGCGGGTCATCCGACGTCAGACGCGCGCCCCCCAATGCGCGGGCCCATGGGGCTCCATGCACGCAGGCACGACGCATGAAGGAAAAGCCCGTTTGATTATTCTTAGTCTGCTTTCTGTCATGCCAAATTTGAAGGAGAGTGAATTATCTGAACATTTCTGTCTTTTACAGATAGTCCTTTTCCTCCAAATAAACAAACGCATATTCACATATACAAACATTGATGGGTTATGTAATCTTTTGCATAAGAAATTATAGTCTAAATTTAAAAAATCGGTACACGTACACGTGAGTCGTGGGATAAAAATGCCATTTTGTATTTTTCTTTGCCTTTAATGGAAAGGTGAATTGTGAGTATGCATGTTGGGCAGAAACGAAGTTAAGAAAACCTTAAACATATAGGATACTAAACTTAGAAACAGCGAAGCCATTCATTTGAATGCAGAAATAGTACCGTATTCTTATATACCAATTCCGCTAATAATGGTTTCAACGACGTTTTGAAACAAGCAATTAGCATTTAAGCAACTCAGCGTGTACCGGTGTCCATAAAGATAGATAATTTCTGACGGCCTGACGTCTGCCGGATAATGTAACAATCTATTGCAACAACACACTTTTCTTTCAATAAATCACATCTATGATAGTGCTCGTTTCTGTTCTGACAGATGTTTCCTTTCAGCATGACACACAGAACTTTTGTTAATGGCGTGAAGCAGACAATTTTGGCAATGAAAACTAATTAATATAGTATAATTTATTTATTTGAGGTGCAGGCGGTGTGTGATTATTTTCAAATGTATCCCCTCCGATCAACATGAAAGCAAAATGTGTTTCCACAGCTAGAGGCAAAAGCCTTCAGAAGTAAATATAAGCTTTTCAGCGAAGTAGCAACATTTAACCTTACAGTGTATTAAATATTGGATAAGCGTCATGTTTATTGGGCTAATGTAACACAAATATTAAGTTAAGATGAATTGCGTTGTAACTGAAATTAACTTCTTTTTACTGCGATGTTTTACCACTTGAAAAACGTTGTCCATAATTAACTTTACAAATGTGAAATTGTCTTCATTTAAATTAAAGCAAGAAGGTCCATATGTCTTATTTTATTTAAATTATTTTATTAAGCATTTTGAGAACAAGGGAACAGCTGGTGGCTAGTTTGAATACTGCAGCTGTTTTGTCGCCCCGTAACTAAACTATCACACTAAGGTATTACAATCTATAGATACAAATCAGCCTAATACATGGAAACTATGCACCATCATCCAAAAAATCAGCTACAATGAAATACCCGGCGTGATCCTTTTGAGTGTAGTGCGGATGAGATTTTGCGAGATGGCACTTAATTAGCCGTGCGTGCTCGGCTCCAGTGATGATACATTCACCAGTAAAAATGCATTATTTGTAGCAATCCTGGCGTTGTAGCAACACATTTAGAACAACGTGAAACAAGAAACCAGCACGGAAGAGGCATTTTAACGAAAGGAGTTTTATATTAAGCATCGTTTTAAATAGCGCGCCTATTTAATGAAAGATAGTCCAACAATACTGAGCTTTCTCCGCATCACCGAGTGATGGCTCTCTGAGTAATTAAGAGCGCAATAAGTCTTTTCTGGGGTAAATATAAGTGTTTATTGGGGTAATAGCTCTCTGTATAATTAAAACTGCATCACTGTCTTCTGCAGATGCTGAGGATGTTGCAAATGTCATTTACTTTTTATCCAAAGTGTCTTACACTACTAGTGAATTATTCAACTATATTGAGATGTATTTATACTTTATATAATAAAGCTCTGGAGTAACTGTTGCGTCTGTTATGAAGCAGTTACTTCTTTGTGCAGGGCGAGAGTCGGCGTTTCCTCTTATGGCTTTAGCGTGCAGAAACGCTACGGCTGATGTGGTACTTATGTAGGGACAGCAGATTATTGACTAGATGTGGCCAGCGAATTCGTGACAAATGCAGGATGTGAGTGTGACGAAAAGCCCTCCGCGGCACAAATAACCGGTTGTCTTGGAGACAGTAAGGAGGTGAGTGGGAAGCGCACATCTCGCCATTCACACTGCGGACCATGCGGCGGTTTAAATACTGAAAAAAACATCCTGCTATTCACACCATCTACACCGACAGATTCGGCTAATCCTTTAAAGTGTGCAGAAAACTTGGTGAAATCATTTGTTTTCTGTAAACAGGGAAAACAAAAGGGCAATATATTAGTGACCCATAGTGAGAAATGTTTAATGATATAGCCGCTGTGGCAAAATAATAGGACCAAACATCTGTATATAGCAAATATGTTGCTATTTCTTCTATTTTTCAAAAGCACTGATTAATTTGCCCGCAAAGCAAGGGAGAGCACTACGCATTTTTTAGGCAAAACACTGACACCTGCTGGATTATATTTCACACAACAATATGCTGACATTTTTCGCCAAAGCGATTACAACGGTATAATCCATTTATACAGCCATTTAACCGGACCAGCTGAGGTTAGGTACCTCCAGCTCACAATAGTCCAGATCACAAGGTAGGTTCCCCACCAAAGCTCCCCACTGATCCTAGATGCTATTTTCTATAAAGGGTAATGGTGGTGTTTGGAACTTAAATCACGCCATTTTTTTTTACAATACGTTCTGTCATTTCTTAGGTAATCGACATCGATCTATGTATATTACAAACATTCCTATCTGGCACAGGGTTACAATGAGCCTGGAACCTATCCCGGGAAGCAGAGGTGGAAAGAAAGAGGATACCTTGTACAGGATGCCGGTCATTCATCGTGCGAAATCAAGCATACACACAATCACTCACTTTAGGCAACTTAAAGAACTCAGTTAGGGGAGTTTTGGATTGCAGGAGGATACAGAGTACTGACGAGAAAGCGGTTCAAACGCAGGGAGAGCACGCAACTCGACACACACCGAAATGAAGGTGGGCTTCGAACCTATCACTCTAGAAGTGTGAGATTACTGTGGCAACTGGAAGAGAAGAAAGTTAAACATTTCATTTATGAAATAAATTCCCGCGATTGTCTAGTTTTGACAACAGGTGTGATGCAACATTAAAGTGAAACGCATCACAGCATTTATTCAGTATTTTAAACCTGTCCTTTTTCATAATTGACAATAGTATAATAATGTGGCTGTTCTGGCTGGATGTAAGAATTTTGAGTCTGCGAAACAATAGTTACTTGTTTAATCTGTCTTCATTTAAACAAGACAATGATAATGCACGTGTATCCAATTAGATATGTAACCAAAGCAAATCAGACTAAGTGCTCATTTGAATGGGGCAGGCAGGTGGTGTAGTGGTTAGGGACGCAATTGTGTAATTGAAAGATTGCTGGTTCGAGTCCCCGACCCACAAGCACTGCTGAGGTCCCCTGAGCAAGGTACGGTCCCCAAGCACTGCTCACGTAGCTGCCCCCTGCTGTGTCACAATGTCACATGGGTTACATGCAGAGGACACATTTCGTTGTTGCCTGCTGTGGTACGTCAACAAAGACGATTAATCACCTTCACCATGGTACATAGACAGATTTTTATTTCTTGTGTAGTAGTGCCAATTCTATAACTGCTGTGGCACCATTTAACCCACAAACACAGGAGACGAACATGCAAATGCCACACGCAGCTGGAGCAGTGAAGCCCCAGACCTACCCACTGGGCCACTGTGCTGCACTGACAGAAGGAAATATAATCAGATTGTGTGTAATCTATGTTCCTGAATTATAGAAGTCGAGGAACGTCGGCAGTAAGTAGTGAGCATCGCTAACGTGTAAAAATGGGTTATTATGCTGCAGCGGCAAACCTAAGTCTCTAGGTGTCCAAGATGAGCAGCTTTTTAAGCCTCTTAAAATCTGACAAAGAAAGGGTCAGTATGGACCCCCAGGCCGCCTGTTTTATTAGTGTCTGCTGTCACCCATCCTCTCCCAGTGGTGACATATTATATATCACATTCTCTCAGCACCCCCCCCCCCCCTTTCTGATAGAGGGAGTGTCCTGATTGCACGAGGCCAGGAACCATATTACCAAGGCAAAAAGAATTTCCTGTGTTTTGAAGAAAGTTTAATTTCGGACTGATCCTTTAAAAACATGACTGCTGCCTGACAGTTCCACGTTTGGGGAAACATTAAAAATGCCGTCCCAATACTTAGTGAAGATGAAGTATGCAGGGCTCTAAATGGATAAAGAAACAGGTGTAAAGAATTTCTCACGCCATGTTATTTCACGTTTACGACTCTAACGCTTTTATTATGATACTGATGATTAATTTGCGCCTTACAGACTCTTTGTAAAGGAATTTGTGTCACCACTAGATGGCATTATTGAAAAGGAACCCAAGCTTCATTTCGAGCTGTGAAATTTTAAATACGGAAAAAAAACATCCTTTCTTACTAATTTTTTATTTACTGAATCAGCCACATATTACAAGCATAAATAAAAAAATAAATATGCACAAAAGCAAATAGATTTTCGAAATCGCATCACAAATCTGGCATCTGTAGGAGCTGGAGAGCATTAAATCAGAAGAAAAAACGGAAAGTCCAGGGGAATATTGCAGCCTGTTCTACATAACAAAAAAGAAAATAATCACGGTGACATGTCCTTGGAGCTCATTGTCCAAATAAAATGCGAGAGAAGAAAAGTTTGTTTATTTATTTATTTTGCAGTAACATTCCAATCTAACTGTAACTTCTGTAAAATAAACGACAAAACTCTTGCCAAGAAATAGATACACACTACAAGTACTGTTACTTCAATAAGATTTCTGTAGGAGGATTCGCGACTAAGGAAGGATTTTTGCTTGGATTTGAACATTACTGCCAAAATCTTGAAAACACAGACACCAGAAGGTGTCAGCTATAAAACGGTATGTATTGAAAATAGTAAAATTGCTTACAGCTACAGCATTATTCTCATAATAAAAACAATAAAACGTGGATGACGATCCAAAATTATTTGATTAACCTGTTCCACAACACAAATATTGATCTGAAACAGTATTGAAGACGGTCAGGAGAGTGATTCCTGCCTGGTAGCTCAGTATCACGCTGCGTTACGCAGTCCACAGGCTCAGTTTTCCTGGATCCGCAGGGTTTTTTAGGAAGAAAGGAAAATGCACATTTTTTGTCCTCGCTCATTGGAACAGCATGTTTCACACCCTCATACCGACTCGACATCCCCAGAGGAATGTGTCAGTCCAACTAATTAGTAAGACTGATAAGTTAATGCATGGCACCGAAGACAGCAGATTCCCAGCTAGACAGACACTCTCTGAGGAAATGGACTCTGATCTTCCGTCCCGCCACCGGCTTCTTAAACGGGCTTCATTTAAACTCCTGCATCGGTTTGCTGCGATCTACATTGTGCCGAAAATTTGGACAACGGCGAAGCCTTCATCTTTCCAGACGCTGTTTGTGTGGCACTTATTTTTGGAAGCTTTCGCTTACTCCTTTCCCTTGAAGACACGCACGATTTCAGGATAGTTATTCACTGTATTCATTAGCAGATGAGGTACAGTCATCAGGAGAGACCTGCCGGCTATTTGTTCTTACCGGATTCATTCATTGCATGTGTGCCAAAGCTCTAAAAGCCACATTTAATATGCAATAGCAAAATTCCGGAGATTTAACATAAACTGTTCAAATTTTACACAACACTATACAGTTGATCCAGTAACTCAATTTAAATGTGTATGTATATTCCCACTTGATGTTGTAGATCATTTTCCATAGTCGTTGTCCCTTTGTGTTGTTTTTTTTCTTCTTCAATAAGGAGTTTAAGTGCCAGCGCTCTGAAGATGACATATTTGTAATGGACTGCTCACAGACAGGGCTCAAGGAGGTCAGTGAACGTGTTCCATTGCTCCGAGTTTTGACGAGGCACAGACATAAAGCCCACACCGGGCCAGAGGGACCCACCCACATTGCCAGGTTTCCTGCACAATAGGCCCTGAGTGGACTGGACAGGACATTGCAGGAAACAGGTGACCTCTGGGGCTCTGGGCTGCTAACTGGACGGGAGGATCCGGAACAAAGTGGGCAGGAAGAGGACAGGATAACTGGCAGCTGTGGAGGGTCGGGTGTACTCCTATCATCTAAGGATAAAACGAGAGGGGACATGGGTTGGGCGCAGCAGGACTTACATAGTACAGCCCCCCCACATTAACATAATATTTCTGGATAACGTCAAGAAGCTTGTCATTATCCCGCACTGGGCTACGTACATGCTGTTGGCCTCATGCAGGGCGTCGTCGCTTCGCATACCACACCAGTCAGTATTTCGCACTGTGCTGAAAAGCATGGATGGACAGTCCCAGCTCTGCACCTTCATGCAATAACGGGGCTATAGACAGAGCCACCTAAACTCAGATACGCCTCCTCAATGCCCCAGAGCAGAAAGTCATATAATAACACTGTCCTTGAACTTGCCCGACTTGTAGGAGAACTCAATGTGTATTTACTTTGTAGCCCATGTTCTATTATACACAATTACATGGATGTGTTATGATGTGTTATCAGACCAGCAGCTCGTATTCTTTTTAAATACAGGATTCTGAAAGCCAGGCAGGTTGCAGGGAAGCCCGGCTCCTCCACTCACTGCCGTCTCTCCCCACAAACAGGCTTTTTTCCTCGGGTTTATCGTTGTTTTTTTTCCCCGAGTCTTAATTAGCGATTAGTTGGAATGATTCTCAAACTGCCTCTTTCTTCTCGTCTGGCGGATGATAATGTTTTATTTCAATTAAGCTAGGGTCAAACGTATTAACGCAGCGGGGGACGCGCGCCGGGAGCTTTGGATGCGGCCGTCAAGCAGCAGGACGGGCGCTTTGCGCCGCGTTCCTCCGCCCCCTCAAACAGCTTTCGGGGAAACATCTCACCGGGCGTCCGCCGCCTTCCAGCGGCTCGCCGCACGGCGCGTTGCGCGGATCTGCCGTCCGGTGACCGGGGCTCTGGAGCCGCTCCACTCAGGAAGCGTGATGGAGGGGAGCAGCTTGCAGCCCGCTCCCGCAGAGGAATGCGCGGCGAGTCATTCATCAAAACGTCTCCGCATCATCTCGGTCCACTTATTCTGACTGCAACGTCAAACTCGCCGGAACAGCGTCCAGATTCGCGCCGATCTGCGCGTTATGGGCCCATGTATTTGTAATCCGCACAAATTGAAAAAAAAAAAAAAAAAAAAAAACAACGAGCAAAAGACAAGGGGGGCATTCCCTGTCCCTGGGAGGAATCCCGCGGGACAATGGATAAAACCCAGGAACCCTCCCCACCTGTTCACCTTGACGCTCACTGCAGCTGTTACCCGCACCCGCCACTAGGGGCGCACGTGGAGCAGCCTCCTTCCGGCACCCACCAAAATAAGTGCTTTGATTTTCAACTCAGAACTGATTTACTCTTAATATTTTGGTATTCAGCATTTCAGGAAATTAGCCGCCCCTTCAGCTCCCCTTTGGCTATAGGCGTAATTAGAGGAAGACGTGTCAATTAATGAGCCAAGCCTAGTTTGGCAGCTTTAATGCAGAGCTGCTAGAGCTTTTCAACCAAACTCTGGCCAAACAGACACAATGGCATCATTCACCTGTCATCTACAAAGTAACAAATTGTCGCCATTAGCGATGTGCGTTACAGTATGCGGAGGCAAATGCAGATTTGTGAATGCTGGTGCATCCTGTCTGCTAGCTTGATGAAAGGCATATATCTGTCCTGCAGAAACGCGTCGCAGTGACAGCTGCGTTTTAGGGCTGACTGACACACTTTGTCTGCAGGACGCCTCCCGTTCCTCTGATCCAGCGCGGATTCTCCTCTCTGCTTCCCCGGTAATGATCTGTCCTCAAGGCATGCTGATAACATTTAGAGCTACTGCCCTTTATCCCAAAGTGCTCTTGTCTCCTTCTCGTTTCATTTTTTTTTTTTTTGTAAAAGAAATTGTCATTGTTTTGATAAATCTGTCACATTTAATCTGTGTGTTCTAAAAGGTGAACACTCTCTCCTCTCTGAGGCGGGGTGCGCGAAAGCCCAGCGAGTAGGGGAACCGCTGTGTGGCACCGGACTGAAAGCAGGCGGTCTGCGCTCGGCGATGAGCCGTAACCGTGTCACCGTGTGTCACTCAGCCGGTTCAGGGCTGCCAGTACGCTGCATTGGCAAGAAAGACAGAGACGGCAATTAGGAAAACGGCAAACATGAAATGGGGGTAGTCCCCTTTACACACAGAAAACCCAAAAGCCACATTAAAAAAGAAAAAAACTACGCCACCATGTTCATGCGTCAGATTCACTAAATCCCCCTGGATCCCACCGGCTGGCCCTTTCCAACCCTAATAAATGCTTTATTTCAGTCTTATAGAGAGTCTGGGGAGACAGCTCACCAGTCTCTCAATAGCTGGACAAACATGAGCCCCCTACCCCTAGTGAGCCTTCCTGTGGATGGAGGCCATGCTATTGATGTAGGCTAGAAAGCACCTTGACCACACTTCCTGTGTGCGGCAGCTGGACTTCCTGTTTTACATCAAGGTGTCTGTCATGTAAAACAAAGCATTGTGGGAATGCTGCTGCTATTGTACAGGTCCAAAGAGATGCAAGTGTTTGCTGGGGCTGTTTAATGGCTGTCTCGCCTGACGATGTAAGGACGCCGGGCGCTCAGCTGACGTGCCTCACAGAGGCAGCTCTCTATAATCCTCTGACAGCCATCTGTGGGCTCTCCTCTCTCCCGCTCACTAACGAGCAACTTGCACAGTAGGCCCGGGCTTCAGAGAGCTGGCCTGCCCCCCCTCGCCTGCCAGGCCCTCGCCACTGCCCCCCATGTCCATGGATGCCACCCCTCCAACTTAGTTGGGGACTCGTGGATCAACCTGGTCTTCTCCTACAGACCTGATTGTAGAGAGAGAGCGTTTAAACGACGTGAGTGTGGCATCAGCGAGTCCAACGAGGGCCCCCCCCTGCATTCTAGAACAAAGCGTTCGTACGTCAACAGCCCCGCTGGGACATATGCTAAATAATTAAATCTGCCGTCTGTGTTTCTACGCGCTCGCATTTTTGTGTCTCTGAAACCGCATGTACAGACAGACCCGGGCAGTTTATAAAATATGTCCGTCTCGTTAGCCTTAACTTTTTTTCCTTGATGAGCGCACACTTCATGAGCATTCCGACCTCCTGTTCGATTGCTGACTATAACAGAGAAAAGGGTTAGGGTCAGGGTTGCCCCACTTTGGTCTTTCCCTTTATTTTACATTAGCAAGATCTGTTCGGGGTGGGATGCCTGACGGAATCACAGAGAAGAGGAATGGGAAACGGAATCAGAAACGTTTTTCAGGAGTGGAGGCCGGCATTCGGACGCGGACAGGCCATCGTGAAGTTCGGGAATTTTGCCATTTGGTTGATCTTGTGAGGACCAGTCAATCAGGTAATGCATTGTATAGCCAATATATAGGCTTATATTATATAGGCAATCAGTTAATCCCGATTGGTAAAATGCCCCCCTCCCCCCAGCCAAATATACCTCAGGGAACCATTGCCACGGTCAGCTGCAAATTTCCAGGCTGCCTGGTGTAATGGAACCGTGTGGAGGAGCCAAGCCTAAGCCTGCCGACCTGAAGTAGGTCAGTGCAAGCAGGAGTGAACTGTCTGGGGATTAGAACAACACAATATGAATTGGAGGGCAGTGTGAGGCTCTGCCTGTAATTGGAGGGTTGCTTGTTCAAGTCCCAGGGTAGATTTCTGGGTCCTTGAACATAACCCTTAACCCACAACTGCTCCAGGAACAGGTTGATCCTGCTTTGTCAATTGTAAAAGTATCTCCTAAATAAATGAAACGTAATGCAAAATAAATTAAGCAAGTGACCTTGCCCGACACTGACACCCACATCCAATGACATTGCAGCATGGCTTACAGTCTAGACTGCAAAGGTGTATGTTTAGTGAGTCTCTGAAAACCTGCACTGATTGTTGTCTTTACGATCTTCGGTTTGGGATTCTTTAATGTCGGGGAAATATTAAGGTAAGATGAAGTCAGACTCCTTGCGGTTATTGTGCGTCGGCAGAGCTCCGCACCGCGGCGTTCATTTGCAGAGGCGGCCTGTTAATGATCACTGTGGCTGTTTAGGAATTCAGCGCGTTTCAATCTAATCACAAAATCAAAATATTCATGACACACGATATCTCCCCGAAGCAGGCGGGTAGCCATTAGCTGCGAAATTCGGGTAATTTATTAACACTTATCAGAAGGCAGACGCGTCTGACCCCTGTATTGGTAAAGTGCTCAAACGCACAGGCACTTTTGTTAAAGTGATACTGAATGATTTATAATGGTCCAGGTGCAGCCTGATCCAGCCATTCAATTAAAATGTGTCTCTAATTTTCTTTCAAGATCTTAAGTTAAAATTCAATTAAAACATTATTATTGGGCATGTCTTGCATGTCTTAGGAAAGCTTGCAACATAAACATTAAATCATTTTTTTTTCATAATAATGAAACTTTCGGGGTTATTAAAATTTCTGAGGGTTAAATATTGGGATCACTTATAGATTATTAATATTCAAAACAAAGTCTTGTAAATGGAGTTTGCCACAAACATTTCCCTTATTAATGTCACCTTTGTTGTAAACCATCACCCTGATTGTGTAGCAGCTCAGATGTCACTGGGACACGACCAGTCAGCCGTGATCTGGGAGAAAAAGGGGTCCTGGGTGCCTGTCGAAGCTTCTTGGAGGTTTTCTCATGAGACAAGTGCATCGACAAAGAAAAATCAGCCTTTCCTAATTAAATCATTCTTACAATCCCATTCAAGGCACTCTTTAAGCTTATGTGCCATAAACGCTGTAGTGTGTTTATTCCCCTTAATTCGCGCCAGCATTCAGTGATATCTCAGACCTCTAGTGCCTGCAGGAGATGTTATCTGTGGATGTCTTTATACCTTTTACTTTAAAATGTACTGCATTTGTTTGGGGAGGAAAAGGCTGATCTGAGTGAGGGGAGACCTGGATTAGGCAGCGATCCCGGGAATGCCAGACAGACGACGCGGGAGCTGGATACACACACCTCGGATCAGCGAGGCGTGCAGCGATCGGTGTGTACCCAGGGGCGCGCTGTGCAGCGTCCTGCTGATGTATCGGTGTGGGCCACCGAATACCCCTGTGGATGACGAATCAGGTGGGTTTGATAGTCCCGCCAGCTCAGTGGCTCCATACTCTAAGGACCTGTAAGATGCAACATGATGAAATTCTGTGGCAGAGGGAAGCCGCGCTAGGCGTCCTGAAGCAGGATGTCTGTGCTGGAAAACCTTCAGGTAATATGGCGCAGTATAAAGGGTAATTCACTCTGGATCACCAAAGAGGATCATGGGACTTGACATTCATTCAGCGAGTGGAGTCTTTAAACCGCGCGGCTACAGACCGGGCCACTGAAACACCACGATAACAGTGGGCTGGAGCTAAATTTCACTGCCAAAGAAATGGCACCTTCTGCAGTTTCCCTGGTTCCGTCTAAAGGCGCGGAACGTTTCAGTCACGCAGGGGAAAAAAAAGTGTTTCTGTATCTTCATAGGACTGCTGTAAGGTCCATGACAAGCTTTGGAGGTAAAGAGTCTCCGCTCTGAAGGTTTGTCAAGGTGATGTGGGACCCACATACACATGACCCTGCACTCACCCCCACCCCTCACCCAAAATGCAGGCTACGTGCTTTGGCGTGTCTTTCGAAGGAGTGTCGTGCATCTTGAAAGGCGCTGTGTTGATCTCCAGCTCAGTTTCAGTTTCAGGCACGGAGGTAACAGGGCAGGAGAAGGGCCCGCTTGATGGAATTATGAAGGATGCTACGCTCTGCTGTTGTCGTGTGTTTAGATAGCCGGCCAGGAACTCTGAGTTACGACCTGCTCTGTTTACACAGTGTGGCGTAGTGAGGTGAGACCACACAAACGTGCCCTGGCGCTGCCTGGGACGTCAGCGATTGGCAGCCGGTACAGCCCGTTGCCTGCCCTATCTCCCAGCTTCGCGGGCGGGACGGGCCACGGCTCCTCTGCTTTGTGACACGGGAAATCCACGCTCCAGCGGGTTCTCATCACGAGTGAGAAACGTACCCTGGAGACACATGGCGCCGGAGCTCTTTCCCCCTCTGCCAGACCTACGTTTACGGAAAGACGCGGATGGCATCGACCCGCCCCGGTCCTGCTCGCCCGTCCGTCCTGCGATGCCAGTCGGGGACAATCTTAGGGTGTCTGATGGCCGTATTGATGGAGACGTGCTGTCAGTCCTAGCCATATGGCAGAGCTGCTCTGACAGTCTGGCTGCACTTCCGAAGGTTTGTCTGTCTGAAAGTACAGAAGGGCGGTCACACTATCCGCTGCTCTGAAATCAGTTTGCTGATGGAAATCAGCAAACTGTAGTAATTCCCTGCTGAATTAAAAGTGTGTCTTCTTTCAAATGAAAACATGGTAATGACCCTTCGCCTCTGCCGGCACACGGCATCCCGAGACTCGCTCCTGCGTTCATTGTTTTTCGTTTGTGTCTTGCTCACCTTATCAGAGCTGCCCTTTAATTAATACATGCATCTAATAAGTAGGTTGCATGCTAATTAATGGATTCAGATGCAATTAAATTACTCATGCCTGCTCCAAGACGGCTAAACTTTATTTAATCCTGCATAATTTCAAGGGGATTTCAAGCAACAAAAAAAAACTATCTCTGCATAATTGCTAGTTGCTAATTAAGCAATTACGTGAGGGTGCATTGAGTGAGCAAATGAGGAGGACAAGGACGTTCTTACAGAAGCACTTACTTATGTTTCGCGTCCTCAGAATAGCCGAAAATGCAGACACCTTTTACATGGTCTCAAGGGTGAGAGGATTGTCTCACTCAGGGGAAACTCCCAGAATTCAGTAGCAAGTAATGTTTGTAAATAATGGAATATTATTATTAGGGAGTGTATTTACTGTCAGGCCCCCCAGGGGGCGCTGTACCTTATTTCCTATGTTTATCTGGACCTTCATGATTTCAACTAGAAAATCAGTTACACAAAATGGATGGATCAGTTAGTAAGAAAGGCTGCAAAAGGACATTGCCATAACCCAATATATGTATGAAACAATGCAAGCCTCACACGAAGTGACCCCTGTGTCCCTAGCTGTCTTCCCGACTTCTTAAAAACACGGCGAAACGCACATTGTCTGCGTGATTAGCGGCTCGTCTCCATTAGCGTTTTGTTTCCTAGAAACGCGAGGCAGGGATCCTCGTACGCAAGCTGTCCTCCACAAACACAAAGCGTAAACACCGACTCTGTTTTCAAACCTCATGCTGATCCCTCTAGAATCGCTATCGGTGGCAAACCCCTCCAAAGACCACCACCTCGGCAATTAGTGCAAATTAACAGACATTTTCAGAGGAGCTCTCGTGTATAAAATGGCTGCTTTGTAGTTCGAAAAAAATCCTACACTGGCCCAAGGGTGGGCAGTTTCCCAGCAAATTGCCTAAATCCTATAAAATGTGCTGCAATCTTCTGGCGCAGACACTGGGTAATGCTTTAAAAACAATTTAGCAACTGTCATTGCTGTAATTACGTTAACTAATTACCGTCCTGGGTAAACAAATAGCTTCATATAATACAAGGGCTCAATCAGTTTTCAAGAAATACGGGGAAGAGCAGCGACGAGGCGGCTTTTTGCTGACTCTGGGGGTGTGCGAGGCGGACAGAGCCCGGCCCAAGTTCCACGATGCGCCGGGGCCGTCTCCAATGGCCATAGCCAGAGCGACTCCCGCTGAGGTGCTGTCAGCCAATCAGAGGGCACTGACCAAAATGGGCTACCAAAACTAGACAAACTGGCATCCGTAAATTTTTGTCTGCGCGGGTTGGTGTCTGCGCGTCTTCGAGTCTCCCTGTGTGCGAGAGCGCCCTCTCATGTCCGCGTGGCCAACGCGGCCTGGGATGGGCACCAGCCTCATCGCGGCTCTCATATGGATGAGCGGTTCTAGCAAATGAAAGAATGGATGCGTTTATGTCCATGCTGGCTTTTATCCATGTGATACGTGCGCGTCCACATGGGCGGCTCGCAAACATGAATATTCACACCGCCAGGCTTCTCATGATGGCTGACTCAGACGGGCTTCTCGATCAGCCGCTCTGCCCACGCCGGGCCCCGGGCCAGGGACCCGCCTCGACCATCCGAGGAAGCTGAGGGGTCTGCGACCTCGCGGCTCTGCCCACAGATCAGGGTATTTGGATCATGGGTGGGTGGGGGGTTCCATTAAGGGATGTGCCTTTCATAAGCTCCAGGAACCCCCAGCCTTTTCGTGGTACGATCGGCTGCTCTGAGGCTGACAGGCAG
>JAODKL010000047.1:4918348-4948627 GCA_026780765.1 Petrocephalus schoutedeni
CCAATTAACCTCAGCATGTCTTTGGACTGTGGGGGGAAACCGGAGTACCCGGAGGAAACCCCACAACGGCACGGGGACCTGCTGTATTCACCAGGTACAAATAGAGTGAGGAATCTGTATTGGTCCGCAGGGCCTACAATTAAATATGCAATCAGGACAAAAGCATTAACTGGAACTTTAGTGTCCTGTATGTACAGTGGATATAAATGATGTACACACCCCTGTTAAAATGCCAGGTTTTTGTGAAAAAATGAGACTACGATAAATCATTCTAAAACTTTCCCCACCTTTGATGTGACCTATAACTTGTCGAATTCAATTGAAAAATGATCAAATGTGCTGGGGGAAAAATATAAAAAATAAAAATGTGCAATAAACTGGTTGCGTAAGTGCACACCCTTAAATACTTTGTCGAAGCACCTTTTGATTTAATTACAGCGTTCAGTCTTTTTGGGTACATGCCTGCCATTAAAATGACGCTGCTTAACCCCAAATCAAATTCAGCTGTCCTAGTAGGATTTTCCTGACATTTACTCAGTTGCATCCTACTGCAAAAGCCATGGGGATCACATTCTCGTAGGTTTAAAAAAAAAAAAAAAAAAGTTGAAGTGTAGAAAAAAAAATCCACAGCATGGAACACAGTGAAGACATAATGGGAAAATATGGGACAACAGTGGCGTTACCCAGAACTGGGTGTCCCTCCAAAATTGATGAAAAGATGGGATGAAAACTGGTCAGGGAGGCTGTCAAGAGGCCTACACAACACTGAAGGAGCTGCAGGAATTTCTGGCAAGTAATGGTTGTGTACTACATGTGACAGCAATCTCCGACCAGTTTATTGTGCCTTTATTTTTTATACTTTTCCTCCTAACAGACCTGGAATTTTAACGGGTGTGTATACTTTTTATATCCACTGTAGCTAAACTGAGCCCACTAAATAACCACTGACCTGCAGATTGGCATTACGTTAAGTCTGATTAATCCTTTTGTTTATCAGTAATACTTAAAATCAGACAGCTGAGTCAAATTTAAGTGTGACTTCAAGTCTGTAAGAATCCTGATTTTATGGTTGTTTAGTTCTTGCCATTTCTCAGGACCAGCAGGTGGTCGATAAGACACCGGCACCGCGCCGTCTACAGGGCCGGACTCTCCCAAAAGGCCGGTGTTCAAGTGGGAGCCCAAATTAGGTACAAGCCACGAGCGCAGGTAGTGTGGTATTTATGGGGGCTCAGGTCCTTTTCCAGCCTCTGAAGGCACCCAAGGATATGAAGGGCAGTCAGAAAAGCAGGCGTCAAAGCACAGCTGCAGCTTTACAGATTAAAAAAAAGCTTTAGGCCCAGATTTCCAGTGGGGGGGAAAAAAAGTTACAGCCAAAGTGTTAATATTAACGAAAACATTTCAGCCTGTTTTTATTTAACTGGTTATCTGCGGTGCGTGGATATTCACCTGGGATGCAGCCAAGGACTGAATCAGTTTTCATACTCTGCACGCAGCGATACTTGGATGTGATTGCACGGTCTCACATGTTGTTGCTTTTTCAGACTTTGATATCATACATTTGGCCATAAAAGATGTCGCCTGAAATAACCCCATCGCACCTTGCTGATTTGGGAGCCTCTCCCATAATTCAGCGATCGATTAGACTCTGTGACCGTCTGCCAGACTTCCTGACTTGTGACAACATAATGACTCCTGATTACTGCTCGTTAGTTATCCATATTTCAGAGGAATGATGCTCCGGGCATCCGGTGTATCTTTCAGACGCCCTCTCACCCAGCAGCCTGGTGATGGAGGTTCTCCGGACCCTCGGCGACCGCACGGATTGTGCCGACGAGTGCCTGCACCGTGGGGTCGTCATAGGGACACTGCTGTCTCCCGTGGTTGGCCTCTTAAGAGAGACGCAGGTGGCAACCCCCTTTCATAGGAACACTTTGGATAATCGGCACTATTTCAACCGATTACACCCATACGTTTAATTATATTTGATGCGGGTGAACTGAGGGGGGACTGAATCTCCCCCAGTTTGGGCCGAGAGCCAGTGTTTGTGTGCCTTGCCACAGATGAAGGTCGGTCCCCAGGAAGCCACGCTGGTCCGCGTAGCCGACATCCTGGCTCGCATGGCCACCACCGAACGAGGCCTGTCCCTCTTCCTGTACGACGGAGGCTTCGTTTCCGCTGACGGCGAGAGGTGAGGAGAACGTGCCCTTCACTTGCTGTGGCCGTGAGCGCCCGCCCCCCACCTTCTGCGTAAACGGAGCTTCCCCCCCCCCGGCCCCCCCACTTTCCACAGAGACGCAGACCCGTTTAAATCGACTCCATCTCGCAGGAAAAGGCCTGTTTTCCTAAATATAAATTCTCCTTTCGAGGCCTTGCCTGTGTGTAATCTGTTTATTCTTGGAGGTTTGGCAGGTTTAAAAAAGTTAAACGTAGATACCGCGGTAAAGGGGGTGATATCGGCAGGGGACCACAGTCGCTCTGGAAACATGTTGGGGGGTGGGGCTAGGGACCCATTTTACTCAGCGGGACAGGGATGTTCCTCCTGTCTGAAGGCATTAAAAAATAATCTGGCTGTAAAGGTGATATTAGTGTTGCGACTTTCCTGTGTTTAGTTGTGGTGTGGCCCGGTGGCTGACGGCGACTCTGCGCTAAGTATCACGCTGTGCTTTGTGTCCACATCTCCCTTAGGCATCCACAGCAGCCTTTCCCCCGAAGCTTAAAGGGGAGGCGGGTCAGCTATAACCTTGGCCACGCCCCCAGCTGTTTCTCCCGACCATAAACCTCACGTCAGCTGGCTAAGAGCCAATCTCGTCCCTCCCAGACCGTCATCATCCGCTGGCTAACGGCCAATTGTGTCCCTCCGACATTGTCATGATGACAAATCGGCGATTGTAAAGCCCGCGCCTTGATGTCACACTGCTGGCCGAACTGCCTTACCCCAGCTGACAGTGACCGTGAAGGAGCCTGCTCTGGCATGTGCAGCAGTGGGGTTAAAGTGCTACTTGAGGATGGGGAACGGGAGCAGACAGCCAGCAAGAAGGGACTGAACCGGAACGACATCTCCCAAATGTCACATTCCCTGACAGACCTGAATGGTTACAAACCACATTTCAAAAACTGCGCTAAGATGACACACTGTGGACCTGTGGCCCAGCTGCACCTACACACCTCCACGCTCTAAACAGCACAGCTGTCTGCCTCCACCCGTGCTCCTCACCCCGGCCCGGCCCCAGCGAATGCAGCAGGAAGCTCGCCTCTCCTTGCCCACCATAATTTACGCAGTACATGAGTATCGTCACACCGATTCTGCAGCACTTATGAACCCTCGCTGGCGGTGCACTGTTTTATGCAGTGAGAATTACACGTTAGCACAAGCAGGGGCCGCGTGCATCTGCCAGGCTCGTCTTTCCACGTCCAGGGGTCCGGTCCCGTCTTCCCGTGGGACGCTGCTGACCCCAAGTGCCATTCATTTAGGGGCGCCTCTAACTCCGAACGGAATACTGCTACGGCGCCAGAGCGCCAGCGACAAGTTAGCACCCTGGGAGGATGCTGAGGCGCCCGCCACCCATCCCAGAGCCTGAAACTGGGCTGCGAGATGCTGCAATTTCACAGGCCACTTGCTTGTTTTACTTGGCAGTTCAACTGGCTAATTGAAGAAGGCGATTCCCAGTCTCTGTGACCGTGTAAGTAATGACACTTAAAGTACGAGCGGTGAGGATGGCAAAGTCGAATGAAATAAATAAATCCGATGCACTGCTTTTTGCATACTTTATAATGAACTTCCGGAAGTTTCGAGTCGTGTGGCTGCTTGGGCTTTTGGTCCGATGGCACCGTCGCGTCTCTCTGTCCCTCACGGGTGATACGCAGACTCCAGGACACTAGAAGAGCTCATCTCAAAATATCATCCGCACATTATCATCAGCGGTAACAGACATATTTAGCTCCGCCTTCACTGCCTCACTCACGTTCATCCACCTACTTTGATACTTAGGCGGTGGTTTTATCGAAATCGCCTCATGCTGCCTTTTTTTTTCCAGAGGAGATATGTTCTTGTTTCAAATGCACAAGAGCCGAACCCTTTATGGACGCCAAATCTATAACATTTGAGTTACAGATGAAACCTTGTAACAACTGAAAAATGTCTCTGGAACGAATTGGTCAGAATATACAACATAACAACAATGTGCTACGGAAACACAGGATACAGAGTATTTTTCCAAACATAGTCCTTGATTTTTACTCATCTGTATAACACATAGAAAGTTTATAATATGATAAAAATATCAACAAAATTTCAAAATAGAATATAATAATAATAATAATACTGGTGATGATGGTGAGGACGGTGATGACACATACAGAATGTGCCTTGTTTCTACATCTCTAAAAATAAAATGTTGCTGGAGAAATGAAATGAAGCACCGTAGCAGCACAAATACTCTTACCTGCTCGGCACAGAGGCTATAGGCACGTACTGCATTTCTATAGATACCTACTTTCTTATATCAGGGTGCAGAGCAAAGGGCACAGACCCAAAAAGCAAGAAAAATGTATAAACCTTGGAATGATTTTGAACCTCCAGCTATTAGTAGATTTAAACACAAACTTGCAAGTTTAATCTCCCATGTCATCTACAATAGATAAATAATTGTCGAAAAAATTAATGTAATTAATTACTGTAATTAATCTGTTCTGCATTATTTATGCTGAACTACAAGATGTAAGACAGTCAGATCCGCTGCACCTTGTCATTAGTGGCATATTGCTTTTTCATATCCAGTATTTCAGAGAGAGAATAAAGTTCTGCAATGACAGTTTGCATTTTGACAAATTCATCAAAGCTGTTTTTCCAAACCCTATCCAGTGTAGTCGTTTAGACTCCATATAAGCCAATATAGTAGTAACTGTAATGTACAAAAATACTTTCAGTGAATACAAAGTGTTTAAAGACCAGTGTAAATCACGTATTAAGACAAGTCGTTCAAACACAAATGTGTTCCTCCAAAAATAAAACGTTTCTTCAGACGTATTGAAACCACAGTCCCACAATGAAACCTAGGTCCCGCTGAACAGGTCCGAGTAGCAGCTCCATGCTGTCAGACGCAGAAAAACAAACGAAGGGAGCCGGGAAGCAGTGAAAAGGCGCGGACATTCGGGTGGAAAATGCGTTCAGAAGAAAACTCAAGGGATTTCAATGAATGCACATGAAATGCAATGTTTAAAGCTTCAGATCACTTCCATTCAATATTTTGGAGACAAATCAGAAAAATGCACCAGCAGAAGCGGCCACGACACCAGACAGAGTCCAAGGCATGAGAGATCCCATCAGCTAAACGGCACTTCATATCTGATAAATGACCACACATCACACACTGTATGTAATATACTGTACTGTCTGTTCATTTATATATCACACGTCTAAATGCTTCATACAGTACTTTTATATACAAATGTCATAGAACAAATGACACAAACGACATAGATAAATATGAATAGGTGACCCATTAAAAGAAATATTATTATTCAGAGGAAACATACATTTAAAAATCATTAATGAATAACACGTTTCCGTTTTTAGATAGAAAGTTACGAATATATATTATTGTATTATATATATAAACATATGAAATTACTGTAGCCTGTAAGAAAACATTTTTTTTAGTTTTTGAAATTATATATATATGAATATAAACGATGTTAACACAACTGACCACCGTTATTGTGTATTAATAACGCATATTTTAAATTAAATAAACATATGTATCAAACTTATTATTTAACCTTTAACCCATGACCTGTGCTCCTCCAGGAGAAATTGATGTTTTATAGTTTTATAAAGAGCGTTCATTTGTCTCTATTTAAATATTTAACGATTTGTGTTCCTCCGCTAAATGTCTGCACAGCAACACTAATATGAGTTAACATATTTGAGAGTAACGTCGCGATCATTATTTCTACTCTAAAGACGCCCATATAAGTCTTCAGTACATTTAACTTACTTTTGGAGAGGAATTTTATAATTGTATATTTAAACAATTTAAACAGATCCATAATTCGTGAAGTTCACCTCTGGGAAATGCTTAATAGTCCAGCTGCAGAATGAATTACTATGTATGTTTTACGTATAAAAGAGCAGTGAGCGACCCCGGAAAGGTGACGGCTGTGCGCGTCCCCGTCGCACACGGCGCCGCTGCGCTGCTGGCACCAGTGGACGCGCAGCTCGAAGCCTTCAAGCTGTGCGGCACTCACTACGGCAACCGGCGAGGCCCAAGCCTCATGTTCAAACAAAAGCGCGAAACGCTTTCGCCTCTCCAGTCAGTGCGTGTGGATCGCAGCTCAGCGCAGCTCCGAGAGCGCCGCAGATAAAGGCATAACCGAGCGGGCAGGAGGGAGCAAGCAAAGGGGACCCGGCACTGAAAGGGCTCTGAAAACCACATTTCTGAACAAAGCGCCCCCCTTTACCATTTCACTGAATCAGAAATTTTAGGCATTGACTGACGCCTGGATGCACCGACGTCAGTGAGCCGCTCGCCTGGGTCCGCGGAGCAGATTGCAGCATGTCCCGAAGGAAGCAGAGCAACCCCAGACAAATCAAACGTAAGTTTGCAGCTTTCTTACGCTGGCACTCTTGTTAAAACGTTCAGTACTAAATCCTGGGAAAGTTATCTTAGATATACAGATCGCGTTCCGGGAGCTATAATCTCATGCTCCGAATTTGAACATTTGGCAGTTTAATTCACAATTTGATCTGAGGTGCTTGACAAAATTTTAAAAAGTGTATAAAACCTATGCTATATGTGAAATGGTCGCGAATAAGATATTCTGGAAGTCCTGTTTTCAAAGACGTTGACGTAGATCCCCTGCAAAGTTGGACCACAGGAACGCTATGAATTTTGTTCAACCGTTTAACGTGTGTGTAGTTTTAATCCACGAAAACATTTTAAACAGATGAAGAAAATTCACCAGTAGCAGTCATGTAATATAATTTAACATAATGTAAAATATATACAGTTTTAATAATAGGAATAGCAGGAATATTTTGTGTTTTCCGTGTAAAGGTGCGGTTTCAGCGGGTTGGCATATGCTGAATACAGAAATATTAACTCTGGGGCTTTCCTTTTTTTATTTGTATAGGCCTATATACACGCAAATATATATTGCGATAATACTGCTACCTTTAATAATACAGTTACGCGCGTGACAGTGTAAAGGTACGTAACACCTGACATACAAGAGACTATATTTCTTAATCGGTGCTAAGAAATATATTTCAGTATTTTTTTATTTTAGTATTATTTTAAAAAATGTATTTAGCCGGATGAGTGTGCAAGTAAGTGAATATTTTAAGGTAACGAAACACAGACGTACCTGTAAAGTTTTCGGTTTCTGAAACAGCGCTTTTTGTGGGAAAATAGCAGTGTAGTAAAAACACACCCTATAACACCTGGTAAAGGTAACGCATCCATCAATGGGACAGGCAAACCGGAACAACTATGCGTACAATTTCACGACTGCCCTGGTTTTCAGTACCCGCCTTGCGGCTGACTTTTCCCCGCTGTCTGATGCTGCCCCGCGCCGGGGGTGTCCGCAGAAGTGATCCGCCGTGTCGGCTTCTATAGTGAGAAGCGCCGGTCCTCCCGAGGCGGGATCCACTGACCCGAACCAAGCGAGCGCTGTGGGGGTCCTGCCCTAAATCCACCACCGTGCGAGTCTTTCGGGGCTTCAGTTTTCAACCTCTATGATGCATTTTCTTTATGTTTTTAATATTGAACAAACACGTATGGACGTGCAGCAATATTCTGATTAAATTAGCCAGCTGTCGCCTTTTAGCAGTTAGTTTTATGTTTTAGAAGCGTAATAATTCTCGCGTATATAGCCTACGTTATCTGAAACAGTTATGATATTGTGTTTACAGTATTACGTTCATAAATAAGGTCAAATGATAATTTCAAATGAACAAAAATTTATCTTAAAATACCTGGAATTTAAACAATTTTCGGAGGTATTTTTTCCATTTTAAGTAGAAATATTTAATCATAATCATTCGTATAAATAATGTGAAATAATGTAAATAAGATGAGGAGTTATGTTCTATGTTGTTTATTAATTTGCCAAAATCTGAGTGCTGTAGGAACTTGGGGTTTGTCAAAGGCAGAGCATGTTTTAAATATAAAACCCAGTTCTTTTTTTTTACACTGGCGAAGTATTCGTACAGTGATCAACTTGAATTGCTGACCTGTTCAGTATATACTATAAATACAGACACGAAGGGGCATCTCTTTGTTCATTTTGAGATCTCTGTTAGAGTGTAATCCCGGCTGCAAACCGGGACGGCTGCTTTAAAACCGCTACGTTTCTTTTACGCCCCATTCACACCGTTTCGCAATGGCCATTAACACTTCGGTTGATTGAGGTTTAACCCAGCAGCTATATATATATATATATATATTTTTTTTTTAGTGTTTTCGCCTTTTGTGGATGTTGCGCGTCTCGGTGCAGCAGCCCGGATCCGGTGTCCGCCGGCCGCAGGGGGACTTTGCGGGGCTCGGTCTCCGAGTGCGGGAGTGAAACACTAACGATGCGCCGGACACTCCGTGGGAGACCGCGAAAGGCCCTGAGAGTCATTGCAAGCACTCGCCGGGCAGGCAAAGGTCCCCGGGCCCATCCGTCCGTCCCTCCCACAGCACCTCGTTATCTGAAATGATTTATGCCATATTTTCATGTTTTGCTTATTCGTTCCCCCGGGCCGCTCGGTGAGTAGCGATAGGTGTAGGTGCTGAAAGAGCGCTATTAATTTGCGCCGATTACCGGACAGATAGGGGCCGATATTGGGAGCGATAAGCAGAGGAGATGTTACATCAGAAGGTCCATTATTACCATTCAAATTCCAGCCCAGCAACCTGCAGAAGTCTGATAATCCCTCTCCGGTTTCCACCACTTTGGACGATAAGGCAAAAAAAACAGTCTTTCAGGTCCTGATTAGCCTGGCTGGATATTCCGATAATACGGTGATAAATTATGAATTTGTTTTCCTCTGTAAAACATAAGGATGTATATTTCCATTGTTTAAGTAATAC
This sequence comes from Petrocephalus schoutedeni, assembly GCA_026780765.1. NCBI lineage: Eukaryota > Metazoa > Chordata > Actinopteri > Osteoglossiformes > Mormyridae > Petrocephalus > Petrocephalus schoutedeni. Next base: position 4,927,423 of record JAODKL010000047.1, read on the forward strand.
TCTGTAGACTGTCTTGCCTTGCGCCGCGCCCCCCCCCCCCCCCTCCCCTGGGCACCGCAGCCCACCCTAAAGAAAGCAGGAATGCTTTATCACTTTATTCTAATAGGAGTTAGATTAGAAGTCCAGATAGAGCCGGAGGGTTTTGAATAGCTGTCCTGAACAAAGTAATCTTGCCATCTCTGAGGCGGTGACAAGGCGCTGTTGTTCTTCACTGTTATCAGCTGTAGCCAATATACCAATAAACATCCCGGCTGCTAGCCGCTCGCCAAATTTATGACAGAAATGATCTCATTGCGATTAGCCAGCCAATGAGGTGGGTGTGTTCCCCGGCGACGCCCCGCCCCTTCGGCCCTCCCCAGCAGCCTGGAGGAAGGAGTGACACCCTCGGGTGACAGAGTGTTTGGCTAACGTCACTGGCACCTCGTTCAGATGCTTATGGGCCCACGAGAAGTAGCGTGCGGCCTGAGACTGATCTCCGGTGCCTCAACTACTGCACTGACGCCTCGCACATGGCCGGCCTCACCTTCGCGGTTTAATACCTCTGCAGCTGATCATTTTCACACACAATAACACCCGCAGTCACGCACCGTGGGCAATTTAGTGGCCAAATCACCCAAGTGACGGAGTGTGGAAGGGGATTGGGGGTGGGGGGATGCAGCAGGAAATGGGGGGAGCGTGGCATGCGGAATGCCTGACACTGGGGGAACACGGAGGGTGCTCGACGTGAGGAGGCCATGCACGGCATGCAGAACACGGAGGGAACATGCAGAATGCACAACATGAGGAGAAAATGCAGAATGCACAACATGTATAGCACAGGAGGAAGATGTACACCATGCCGGAGGTGTGCGGTCACTGTGCTGACCATCTATTATATTACATTATATTATATTAGATTAGCCCCTGTAACCTGTACAGACCAAGCGGTTGAAAGGTGACTGGACTGGATGGATGGGTGGATTATTAGCAGTAATATATGCTGCCTTCCTAAAAGAGTCACTGTATGTTATTTTCTCACATTTTATTGTTTGTGATTTTGACTTAAGTAATCACCAGCTATCCGAATTCTGCATAATGCACACACACTGTTTCCACAGCCTTACAGTTTTCTTGCTTTGAACATAAATATCCATCAAAAAAACATTCGCTCCTGTTATGCTATTAAATGCAAACTGGAGGTGAGATCGTAGGGTTTTATTGTGGGTATGAACTTAGGGTCTCCACTTTTGCTTTGATTTATTCGTATGGTGCTTTTTTTTTTAGTTTGAGAAGTGGTCGTTGCAGTTCATGCAGTTAATGCAGTTATTGCAGTTAATGTGGTTACTGCAGTTATTGCAGTTACTGTCCCTAACATCTGCTAGGAACTTGTGGTAGACTGCGGCTCACTGGTCCAAGGTGAGTTAGAGTTTTTCACTGGGGCGATTTTCCTTACTGCAACAGTACAACAGTACTGCAACAGCCTGATGTTGTGAGTTCTATATTTAAATAAAAAATTGTAATGAGCCTCGCACACTCTTGTCAAGTGCCTTGGGGAACGTGTGTGTGAAAGACACTATATAAAAATAAATTGAATCAACTGAAGTGAATTTGATTTCTCCTGCTTGAATTCTCTGGCAATAAAATGAACTTATTAAACTGTTTTCCTACCAATTGGCATTTAAAAAAAAAAGATTATACTAATGTCACATTTAAATTGAAGTGAAATTATTGTTAAGATAAGTTCAATCCATCCATCTTCTGACTGCTGTTGTGATCAGATTTAGAAGCTCGATACCACTATTCCACCAGTGAGCTGGCTCTTAATATTTAGTTACAGAATGTTTAAACTGACAATGTTTTCATGTTTGACCTTGCTATCTTCTATCAGAGATTCTTATCAAGACCTGGAATATTCAGCCTTTATTCCTCGGGGTAGATTGATACTGGTATCTCAGGCACAGAATCCACTCGCTTTTGCTGTAACATGTTCACATTAGTGGGGAAAAGGGTGCTGGTCAGGGGAATCTCATCCTTTATGTCAGTGAGGTTTATCTAGCAAACAGGGGCCTGGCCTCTGATAACTGCGGGAATAAAACAGTGCGAGGGGTTGTGCTCCAGTCTCCGTGCGAATGCAGCGATGCAATCGCTGGTGCCAGCAAGTGCAGGACTCTCAAAGAGAGCTGTCTTTGTACCTCCATTAAAGCTTCATTATTTCTAATCAAGTGTTTGCTTGTCTCTGGGCCGTCAGAACACATCAGGCACTAAATTCGTAATAAAAAATAGCAATGGTTCATTTGCATCTCTGCGAATTCCACTTCCGCTCTTCCACTTCTCAGGAGAGCAGTAAGGTTCTGTATGCCGGCGATTCTGTTTAGTTGGAGTCATTTTAAGAATAACCATGGTGAACATGTACATCCCACGTGGCCATTTCTGAGCACGACACAAACGAGCCGCGCCGCGTCCGAGGCCTTGAGAGAATGCTGTTTTCCTCCTTTCCTCTCTGAAGATGTTTTGCTGGCCCTGTCCATTGTCGGGCTGTAACGCAGGTACAAATCCCAGCTCTAAGGAGGCCTTTGGGAAGAGAATGCATGTACTGGAGTGCGAGAGATGGAGAGGACGAGGGACAGAGAGAGAGGGGCGCGCCAGGGCTGCAGAAAGCCTTCTTTTTCATTCTGCGCGGTCCTGTTTACTCTCCACCGGCTTTCAATATAAAGCAACTTCAATGCAACCAAACCCTATCACAATGGAAACAGTGGTATACGGTTCCCAGTACTGTAGGGTACATGCCACACAATGGTCAAGATGTCAGAATTTTTGACTGATCAATGGATGAGGCACGGAAAGGCATTAAGGGACCGAGAGCCGCCTAGCTGTTGTCTCGTCATGGAACATCCCATAATATAAGCGATACACTGTGACGACACGTGCATGCTGATCTGAGGGTCTGAGGGTGGTGAAGTGGTAAATGGTGCCCAGTAAGGACCAGCGGCACCTTATCCTGCTGTTGGAATCTCGAGAGTCTGTTGAAATCGCCTTGGGGGGGGAGGGAGCAGATCTGGAGCAAACGGGGCCTGATTGATGCCCGTCACCGTGACCGTCACCAGCGGGCAGCAGCTGGCAGGGAGGACCTGCTGATCTCACTCCTCATGTCGAAGCCAATCGCTGCGACGCAAGAGAGAAGGTCAAAACCTCTCACTCCGTCACCGTATCTCTCTCCCTCTTTTTCTTTCGGTTTTTCTGCTGTTTTCTTCCAATTTATCACATAGGTGAAAAGAGAATAGATTAGGGCCAAGAGGTAGGGAAGGGCCAGTAGTATCGAAAAGAGTTTGCTGGTGAAAATCTCGCTCACGCTTTTGCTCACAAACGCACGTAAAATTTTATGACTTCACAGAAACTAAAAATGAAGGACGGATGTGAAGGAGCAGAGGAATGTTCCAAACACAACGCGGACACGCGACTGCTGTTAAAGCGAAGCCCTAACCTGAAATGCCTCCCACCCACTCACTGATCCATCTTTCAGAGCCGATCTGTTCTTTCCATGTAAAACATTCCGATATTGTGGTGTTTCCACTTCCTGACAGGGGAGCATTTTATTGTGTTAATCCTGATCATCTTTCAGCCGCACGATATCTGTCGCCACTATTTAAGAGCGGAGACACATTTGAAGACATCCTGTGGAATTAAATGGACTTAAGCACGGGTAGTGCGGGTCATGTAGACTGCCGTTCGGTTTACCGTCGGCCCCGAACTGTCGCCACATGGTTCCCCCTGGCAGGAGGGACACTTGCTTCTCAGAAGGACACTCGCTAGTTCTCTGCAGGCCAACTGGAGCAGGCCTCTGCCTTGGCCTGGTCTCAGGGGAACCTGCTCCCTGCCAGCAGATCCAAATCCCATTCCATGCCAGCCGGGAAGGAGGCAGCTGCGTGGCTCTGCTGAGTCTCCTGCCATATCTGTGAAGATAAGATTGGAATTCAAGCTGGGCTACCCTGCAAGCCTTTGTGGGATGTGCAGAAGCTATATCTGTCCCATTATGATGCTGAAGAGAAGCACCATTATGGTTTTTATCGAAAAGAACATGTTGTGATAAATAGATTTATTTACCGCAGATCAGCACCCCCAACGTGACTACAGATCCTCAGCTTGACAGAAGATGCAGGTCCTCAGAAGACCAGAGAACCTTTAAAAAAATCTTCAGCTTGACATAGGATCAGAGGTCCTCGGAGGACCAGAGAATCTCGAGGAGACACGATTCTGCGACTTGTTGGGTCCTTCATAGCAGCTTGCTGTGTTTCAGTGTAGTGAAACCATCAGCCATAAGTAGCGGTCCGCAGCGTGGGGGGGGGGGGGGGGTGGCAAAGGAAATCACAGCTAGAAAAAGCCTATGTTAAATACACAAGTATCCGCATTTGACCTGGATGATGCGTCAGACAAAGCGTCCCTGTTATAAACATTTATCCTTTAGATAAATGGAGCCGCTCGCTCGCCGTACTGTGTCGTCTAGCCCGTGATAAATGCCCGGGAGCAAAGCGACTCTCTTTGGCGGTATTACCGCGACACCTGCATCGCGAGCGGTACACTGAGCCGCGGCGTTTCCCTGAGCCCTCGGCGGCGGATTCCGCAACAATAACGGCAAAATGAGACAGATCACGTTTAAATTAGGGAGGCGCTGAGGAATAGGCAAGAGGCGCCTGGGAAGATCAGCACAAATTAAGTGAACGGCACTGCTTCCCCACCGTGAATCTCTGTGTCTCTCTGTGTAATGTACATCCCCAAAGAAACAGAAAGACACTCGCGGTTTTCATGTGACTATAAGGAGAAATGCATGAAGGTGTCGGCAAAATTCACACGCGCGTTACCTACAGAAAAATGTTTGAGTCATTTATAAAAATCATGCATTACATGGATTGAAGTGGACAGAATAATTAATGGAAACACCGCAAAATATTACCTAAACGCTCGTAAGATTATTAGTTGGGCTTATACCAGCATGTTTCCATCTGGGTAACAGGTAATATTTACAAACGTGGCAGGGAAATGCTGACCTTAGCAACAAGCGGCGTGAGACTGAAATGTCACTGCCGGTGCAGTGTGGTATACAGAATGGAGGCGTTGCTCCGAGGCTCTCCAAACGCACGAGACAGCAGCCCGGAGGAACACAACGGGGGGGGGCAGTTTGCTCGGTCGCGGAGGTCACTCGGCATGGGCCCGGAGCCGAGGATCCTCGCGGTAAAAGAAGCCGGGCTCTTCAGGCACCATTCTCCGGACGGACTTCACCGAACATCGTCCGAGATAAGGGCTCTAATCCCTCCGGCGGAACGAGGAGCACAGAATGCGGCCTCTTTACTTTAGAATCAATAACCGCACACGAGAACGGCAAGAGCCTAACGGTAATAATCCCATTGCTGTGATCAATCGGACATACGAGGGACACTGGCAAATAATCAGCGTGTAGGGAGACTTTCTCTTATAATATGAAGCGGGAATCGGGAGTTAGATCTCGGCGGCAGACGGGGGCTGTGTGCTCGGGACACTTATGTTTATAACAAGCAGTTATATTGTGGGGGAGGCAGATAAGAGCTTACATTAAAGATGTTGATAATGCATCAGCCATGAAATTATTCATACAACACTAGATACTCTCAGTGTAGGTTTTCCGCTGCACGCTGTAGTGCTTTCTGCGAAAAAAAAAGGAAAAACTTTCCAGTAATGCAGAGATTAGCGGCAACTTTAGATGAGATAAATATGTTTCCCATAAATATTTTCATTTGTTGTAGTATTTTATAGATAAACCTTCCTGCAGCCTCGCTGACCCACATAAAGATTTGCCTGCGCTGAGGTTAAGGTGAGCTCAGGCAAAGACTCAAGAAGACACCGTGCAATTTAATCATCTTTGAAGAGTATGAATTTGCATGTGAAATAGGAAGCCCGCCCCCCCCTCCCAGAGAAGGTGGCTGATAGGGGGCGCTGAACCCCTTACTTATGATTAGACGAATGCTCAAACCCGAGTCTGAGTATACAGTGTGTCTGTCTCCCCCACCTGCTTTATTTTTTGTTTTGGTGTCTTGAGGTCACTCTTAAGTAAGTCAAAGGCTTTGGCTGGAGCCGGGAAACGATATTGTTCTTCAGATGGGATGTTTTCAGACCTTAATGAAATGGGGCCATTTAGAGCCCTTTAGTCAAACATGCTGCTCTTAGTATAAATCATATTTAAAGCTCCCAGCTTGTGGGCTCGCCGCCCGCAAGGTGAAACATGGGGGTCAGGTCTGTGAGACGGATCAGACCTTGATGAAGGACACTCGCTTTGGGGACATGGAACCTCTCTAGCCGGGAAGGAGCCTGAGTTAGTGGTAGGAGAAGGAGAGATATTAGCTAGGTACAGTTGTCTTTCCTGTAGCTGATCTTGCTGCACTGAATGTTAATGGGCAGATGTGGCTCATGTGCCTTCAATGTTGCATGGAGGGTGGGTACAGTACCTCTGAACAGGCAGAACAGAGGAAGTGGTCCCTCTATAGGAGTATCACACATCTTCAACTTTCCACCAGCTGGTCCAGCCTAGGATCCAAGAGGAACAATACGGATTTAGGTTGTGGCCATGGTGTTGGCCTTTGGCAAGGGTGGCTATCATCTCCATTCCTGTTTGAGATTTTCATGGACAGGATGTCTAGGTGCAGCCATGGCTGGGAAGGGTGCCGCTGCAGGGGGTAGAGGTGACTTCCCTGCTATTTGCAGATGACATTTTGCTTTTGGCCCAATCTGGACCTGGACCTCCAGCACGTACTTGAGCAAGTTGATGTAGAGTGTGAAGCAGCGGGGATGAGAACCAGCACCTGCAAATCCGCCCTTGGTGGAGCCGCTTAAGCACCTCGGCTTACACGCGGCGTGTTAACCGTTGCCGCCGGTTCCGGAAGTCAAAGCTGTAATTGCGAGCACATTGCGAGTGCGCAGGGGCGTCCTGCGGAGAGCGTGTCCTGCGGGGTCCCGCAGCAGGACGCGGGCGTGCTGCCTGAACGGCGACTCTTATGACCCGTGAAGAGAGGCGCCAGATTGCCGCGATTCAGGAACACCGCTGCCCCACTTTCACGGTCCCGCCGGACGGCCAAGCTGCCAGGGCCAGAACCCTTTCGCGGAAGCCGCGCCGCCAGCCTGCCTGTTCGGGTCACGGGCTTGCGATCCGGCCGGGCGCACCTCCTCTCTGAAATGAAAGGAGTGGGGGGCATTATGGGAGTGGCGCTGCCCCTGCTTCTCCCGCGACAGTGCTGCAGATTCATGCCTGAGGGATATATTAGCTAAATGCTGGGCAGGGTGAAGCAGAAAGAGGTATGCAGCTACACTCGTGCAAAGCCCACGCCGGTGAAGAGGAGCTCATTAAACCTCCTGCCGTCCTCCCGCCCAAGGTGCCGCAGGGCTTCTCTCTGTGGCCTGGGGGGGTAGGGGGCCTGTGTGAAAGGCCCCCCCGGGCTGCCGCACATGGCCAACCACCGGCACAAGACGAGGGTCAGGCTTAAAGAGAGGCTAAATTAATGAGGCCCGTTAACGACTACTGGGCGCGTAATTAGGGAGAATCCGTTTGCGGACGGTGCGACACGGAGCTGCAGCAGGTGGGCCATCGTGGCTGCAGTATTCCCAGCTGCACATGACGCCTGACCTGGTCCTGACCCGCTTCTGACCCGTGTATACCCGGGACATCCAGCCGTACCATTCCCACTGCTAGCAGGAACTCTATACCACATGACTACCTTTCGCAACCCTGGAAAATATACACGTTCATTCACGAAAAAATGACTGGAAGCTAATTTCACCATTTAGATGGGTGAAGGGGCTCCGGGAAGCGGTTATTGTTGCCTTATTGGCTTTCTAAGGCAGCGAACGGTGGATGTCAGGGGTTCGATGAAAAAAAACGGGCTTCGGTCTGATTTAGTGGTATGGAACCTAGGACAGAAAGCAAACCAGCTCTGTACCCAGGATGCGGTCTGTGTGTGACGGAGCCTAACGCAGTGTGACTGGCTGCGTCGCCGGGTGTTGGGAAAATGGAGATAAGCGTCGTGTGAGTGCTCGCAGTCTGCTAATGCTACGTAAAGCGGCATGCCCCCTCCCCCCCCACCCCGGCCCGTGTAAGCACTGCACATTAGAAAGCCACATTAGTTCTGCATACCTGATCCATAAATGCCCCATTTTCATTGGATGGCTGAGACCTGGCTGGTGAGGCGGCGCTCTTTGATTGGACGGCCTGGGGCATAGTGCCATCACTGCTGGGCTGTGACAGGGGTAGCTTACATGTCCACCGAGACAGAATCACCGCGTCTGAAGGGAGGCATGCTGGCTGTTGCTATGGCGGGCGTGCTTACCGCAGCGAGCTGAGCGGCCCGGAAGCTTCTATGGCATGGACAGCTGAGCGCTGCCATGGTCCCCTTTATTCCTGGCTCCACTCTCCTTTTCCTTTCACCTAACGTTACAGTAGAACCTTTGGACATGTTTCTCCATTGATTGCGGAGTGGTGTGACAGCCAGAATTCCCAGAAGCGGGGCTGGCGGGATCCAGTCATAGACCCGGGACTTCTCCCGGAAGGTGGTCCCATTTCCTGTACAGAGACACGCACCATGGATCCTGCACGTGGACGGCACTGACTTCCTGCTTCTCATTACCAGGAGATGTGTTGGGGACGCTGTCGTTTAGATGGAGAAAAATGGTGCCGTTATTAACTGAGCATGACACAGGGGATGGGGAAAGTGTATCTGATTTTTAGCAGATCAGGGGATAAGAGACCAGACTCCTGTCACCCTAATGCTGAACAAACTGTCCTTGTTTATCATGGTATAAATCCAGTCGTGTACAACAATCAGATAAAGGAGGCTTCTCTGGGGAAAAGGGCATCGTTCTCCTATTCAATCAGGGTGTCGGTAACCCTAAAATTAACTCAAAATTGACTAAATGCCCCTGGAAAAACCAGGGCAGGAAATGGGGTGCCAGCACCATCATTATGGGTGAGGCTATTTGCATATTTTCTTCAAGTAAATGAGATGGACAGAATGTTTTCATTTGCATGCATTAACCATTAACATAATGGGGAGGATCGCCATTGGGCCTGGACAGCGAGTCTGTTCCCATTGATAACCTTGGCACATCCGTGGATCGGCCCTGAAAAAAAGGAAAAGCCGAAACCCGGGCCAGCGATTCACTCCCTGCTCCAATGTGGGATTGTTTCCCTGGGATCTGTGCACAGCCCCAGTGTTCAGAGTCCTGTTGCTGTTGGGTGAGAGCTGCCTCCCCCAAGTATCCGAGTGTTTCTGAGTCGCTATCTCAGGGAGGGGGGTGGGCCGGAGGGGGGCCGTGGTCCGCACCGCCGGCTCAGTCCGACCCGTCTATCTATCTCCCTCAAACACGCCTGCGTCATTTCAGAAACCCACCCGCTCGCGGCTTTGTTCTGCGAACATGTGCCGGACCGCACCGATCCCAGGCTAACCGCGAGCGTGTAATTCGACACCGCGGGTAGCAGCCCGGCGTCCCGCGGCACCGCGAACATCTGCAGACTCGCACACATCAATCCCCGCTCCCCAAAGATCCACGTCCCCGTCGGGCTTGGGGGGGAGGAGTCGCCCCGAGGCAGGGGGGACGGGGTGTATTTGCATCTGTGCCGTCACGCGTGCTGTACGCGACAGAAGCTCCGGTTAGGGACGACTGGCGAGGAGGACGGGGTGGAGGGTGGCCGTCCCGGTGGTCGGTACCAGCCACTGTGACAAACCCCCACATCTGTGTGTGCCACATATGATTGGTGGGTGCCACAGACATGCCACCTCTTCCGGTCAGTCTACGGCACATGACTCTTTGTCATGGTTAATCCACAGTGGCCACAGTGAGTCTTTCACCGATTTCCCCATAGAGGAGTCCCTCATCTCCCAACAGAGTCACTAACGAGTCCCTTAAATAAAGCTGCGTCAGACCCGGGCATTGAAGGGGACTCATGGCTGTCTGAAAATGTACATTTGCATAGGTCACTTCTCCTTAGCTGGGGGGTTGGGGGGGGGGGTGCACAAACACACACAGGTTTCCGATGATATATTCAGACTTGACCCAGTTTAAATGGCCGCCAATCAGCTCTGGTACTGGACATGAGCTCCATCAGTGCAAACTCCATTGGCAGGTGGGGGGTTAGGATTAGGGTTCGATGCCGGGGGGGGCGTGTGGGGCGAGAACACAGACAGCATAACTCAGGCAGCGTGGCACCAGCCGCCAAAGCTGCAGCATGCTACACACCTCCATCCAAACCAGGAGAGGGGGGCATCCATTGTAACAGTCAGAATTATATAACACATCTTCCACTAGCCCCCGCCCCCCAACCTGGTCGGAGTCAGAAAGAAAGAAAGCTCCCTATTAAAGATAATCCAGTACAGGGTTATGGTGGGTGGGGTTGCTGATGCCAGTTCCAGGAAGCACAGGGGACAGGGCGGGAGACATCTGGTTCATCAAAGAATTTCAGGCTAAGATTCACTGAAGACTTTTAGTTTATACATTGTTAAAGATTTATGGCTATAATTTTAGAGGGAGGCTGCCTTCAGTATATGGTGTTTATGTTAAATGCTGGGTGCCTCACTCAATAGTTTACCTTAAATGAGAGTGTTGTTTTAAGAACAATGAAATGATCATCCATCTTTCTTCTAACCGCTTGTCCTGGGTGTCAGGGTTAGGGGCAGCCAGGAGCTTATCCCAGAATGCACAGGGCAGAGCACTCTACCAGTCTGTCACATGACCAGCTGGAATGACCTGGTGACAGTTTGGCTTCGCTCGTTCTTTCTTTTTTTCTTTCTTTCTTTTTTTCTTTTCTTTCCGTCTTTCTATTCTTCTTTTTCTGCCGAAAAATCCTTGGATTTCTTCAGAATTACTGATCATACAATCCCTTATAGGATTTTTTTCCGGTTGGTTGCAGAGTTCTGTAAGAGTTCTGAAAATGACCGCTTAATTATTCTGCTGCCCTCTCCCGCCTTCACGACCCGGGTTCAGCAGCCGGGTTACGCACATCCGTCTAGTCATCCTGATGAAGGTTATCTTACCTTCCATGTTCCGGCACTCAGTATGTGGTGGTCAGGTTTAGGGAATGGGGGACCGGAATCTGATGAAATTCCAGGCTTTTGGGCATGGCTGGATTAGGAGTCCAAAAAAAGGGGGGGTGCGTCTGAATGTCACTTGACAATCCCTTTAATTAGAACTCATTTTCAGAAAAATGCCCAGCAGCTAATCTTTATGGGATAATTAGCTTCCATTTTCTTTACTTTTAATTACAAAAAAGTATAAAAGATTTAACTGATCCATAAATAATTATTCTTTTGAAATGCTCATCTGACTTTACACTATTTTTTCAATTTGTAACAGCTGAATGCAATCTGCCCCCCCCCCCCCCATGGTGTTTTTAAGGCTGAATATAATTTTAAAAACTAAATGTTCTCTGAAATGTTGATTCTTAAAGGAATAAAAAATTGAACATAACACTGATTGCAGACATGATTTCATTTTAAATGTTTTCATTTGATCCTGTTTTGACACACATATTTTGATATTTGATTTTATTTGTATTTGACCAGTAATTTTTCAGTTCTTTTTTGCCTTTTAAAAGTAATTTCCATGGTTTAGTATTGTGTCATAAAGTACCCGCAGGATACTTTGCTATTTTGAGTTAGGTTCAAGAATTCAAAAGCTATATTGTCATTTGTACAAGTACAATGACATACCTGCCTCATTATCACCTTTCAGACAACATTTAACAATAAATAATAAATATCAAATATACAGCTCTGGAAAAACTAAGTGACCACAGCAAAATGTTCAGTTTCACTTATTTCCCTATTTATTGGTATGCTTCTGTGTAAAACATACACAAACTCCAGCCTGACTCCTCCCTGCTTCTCATTGATGAAGGGCTTCTTCCTTGCTTTATGGGCCTTCAGTCCTGCTTCTAGGAGCCTGACACAAACTGTCCAAGCAGGGCACTTCACACCACTTAATGTTTCCCATTCCCTTTGAAGGTCACTCGAGGTCATCCTCCCATTCATGAGGCGCTGTCGTCTCCAGCATTAGAAAGTTGCCCTCTACCTGGCTGGTGTTTGGTCAGTGCCGTTGTCTCCTGCTTCACCTTGTTCCTCTGTACTGCTGGTTTCGAAACTTTGAGCATGGAAGCAGCCTGCTGCGCTGTGTAGCCATCTGCCAGCGGAACCGGGATTAAACCAGGATTGAAAAACGCAGATCTTTAAAAAATATAGAGTGGTCTCTTAATTTTTTTCCAGAGCTGTATGTATATTATTTGTCCTCACCATCCTGTTATTTATTTATTAGGTTAGCAGGTCTTAATAGTCCACAGCCTGCTGCTGGCTCTCCGTCTTGGTGACTTCATGTAAGTCTGCAGTGCGCAGAGCTTCAGAGTTTGCAGGCTGCAGATTGAATCCAAGTTTGGGTCAGTTAAGATCCATCTGACTTTGGATTGAATAGCACTGACCAGACGAGCTCCGATAGCTAAACCCCGTGCTGTTCGGGAACAGCAGGGATCAGGCTGAGGACTGCTCTGGGCACAGGAACGACCCGGCACCCTCTCATCCGTGGCAGGGCTGGTCTTAGTGCTGGAGCAGCGTTCTGTGTATCTCGTGATGGACCAGCCGCCCCTGGAGTGCGTGCAAATGGGGGGATTTTCCAGTCCATGGGGAAGGGGGGTGTTGAATGAAAAAGCAGAATGAAATCTGTGCAAGTAACAACTATACGAAAGCAACCGCGATCCACACTCGGAATGTTACACAGAATGTCGCGATGCCACTCTCGTGTTTTCGCTGTAAATCCTCTATTTAACAGGGTACCTGGAAAATCAGTAATAAAGCGTTTCTTAAAAACCACAAAGACATTGCAATATTAAAAGAGTGTCTATGCACTGAAAAGATAATTTGCACTAGAAATGTACCGTTAAATAGGAATGCACATTATTTACGGAAATACGGAAGATATTGGAATTTGGTGGCTCTTGCTTATGCTTGGTGGAGCGTAGAAAAGAGCCGTGAATGATTGGGTACATAAGGCTTATATAAGGGTGCCAGTGCGGCACAGTAAATTACACTGCCATCTTAAACTGCTATATTTAGAAACGTTTGCTCAAGGTAGAGCAAAATTTAACAAAAAGAAAGTACAGAAATAAAGGTCGCATTTTTGTTCCACTCGAGTGCACGGATGGGGACTTCAGAGAAGCAGTATGGTACCATCGCTGGGCTAAACCCTGAATATGGAGCGCCTGCGTCCAATACCCCAGTACCCCGGTACCACCTCGTCCATTACTTTGGTTCTGTTACTCTAGGTCCGGTACATATTTCCTGACATGCCACATGAAAGATGCCCAGTGTTGCTAATATAATAGACAAAGGCTGTTGTACCCAGCACCCTGGCTGATGCTGAGCGTGGTGAGGTGTGTGCGGCTTTGCCCTCGGACGGTGGGCGGCGGCGACGGCCCTCGCCTCGTCCTCCGGGGACGCCGGCCGCGCCGAGGCGGGGATGAGTTGAGTCAGCACTGGATTAACTCAGCCTTTTCACAGTCATTACAGCAAGCCTTTCGGATTACGGCCGGGAGCTTTGAAGCCGTTTGTTGACTGTTTACTGTAAATGGCTGAGTTTAGGAGGGCTGCCATCGCTGATCGCCGGACTTACATCGCTAAGCAACCGGAATATCAAGTTAAACAGTAGCTGGTTATCCGTCGCCGTAGCGGCTGCGCGCTCACGCCGGTCGCTTCACAGAGCTGCCCCCCTCGCTCACATCCTGCTTCCTCCCCCGACCATCCACACACCCTCTGACTTGCTAGGCTGTGGTCTTTCTTATCACCAGCAACCCCTCAGTCACTCTCATCTGGGTACTCCCGGCTGGTGGGACGGGTTCGGAGGATCCAGGAATCTGTGATGGACGTGCCGCCATCCACCGTCGTCAGTGGCGGTGTTGGTAAGCTGCCAGCGTTCCCCCACACTATTTCGGAGACTCCAGAGCAGTCAAGTGACGTATCTCCAGGGGATGGAGCATCTGGCTTCTCTGAAAAGGCCGGATCGTTTTCATCTGGCCTCTTAGGCCCTCAGAATGACAGCTGGGGATTGAGGCCCAGCCAAAGACCACTGATCAGGTCACTAGCAGTAGGGGCACCAGTGCTGACCACCTTATACTTAAAGACCTGCTGCTTGTGGCGACTCTGATGAGGCTCCAGATGCCACAGTGGGTCAGGAGGTTTCCTCCACAGGCCTGCTAAGCCCACAGGACCCCTACGGTGACCTGGACTAGTAATGATGCCTTAAGGCAGTTTGGAATAAAATCAGTGATTAAACAGCAGTGAAATACCGTGTGTTTTAGGCGTATGTCAACATTAGGCCAACATCGTTAAAGGCATGATTCCAGGCGGTCCAGGACAGGTTCTCACAGCCATGAGCCAGAGGAGTTCTGAAGAGCTAGATGCCAAAACTGTGAGAGCAGAACTTCTGCTCTATCGGAAAACGCATTAGCGGCACTCTGTCGCTCATCCGGGGAGCCGCTTTTCTGATCATCGCTCCGTTTGAAATGACCGCAGGCCACCCTGTGTCAGAAATACTGTATGAAAAGTTTCACATTTCCACAGATGAACTGCAGGAACTGCAGTGAAATCTTGAAGGGTATTCAAAAAAACCTCTCAGAGCACATCGCCCAAGTTTCTCCTGGTAGGACCTGTGGGGGTTATTGGGTGCTGTCGTCAGCAAGTACATTGTATCTTTGGTCCCGGCTTCCATGTCTGCTTTGCTGGCCTGTATTCATGTGTACTTTGTGTGATTATGATCAAATATAATGATACACATTAACGGGCTGGGCAGCCCTTGTGCGTCTCCATTAGACGTCGCTAATGTGTGTAGCATGATGATATAATTGTATTAGCCGTCGCTAATGTGTGTAGCGTTCAGTGATACAGATTTAATTAACACACAATGGCACATTAGATGCTTGTCTGGTGTAGTCATGCGTGATCTGGAGGAGTATGTGAAAGTTCCGCCTTAAAAACACCCCGCTATCCTCCGATCGCGTGATTAGAAGAAGGTCTAACTGCAGCTCGGTAGCCTGGCCCGATCCTAATCGCGTTTAGCCGGAGCGGCGGCGCGGTAGAGCTCTCGCCGCAGGTTCCCCGCGGCTCCGCGGCGCAGGGCGTCAGATAAACATCATAAAGCCGTATCTTAATTTACAGCATCCGTCTCGCTCGACGGGGCCTATCGGAAAAGCCGCGCGCAAATTGTTTTCATGTGCCGGGTTCCCGCTAACGCGATCTGCTACAAAGGAGTGGTTCGTAAGACTAATGAAAGGAGCAGGTCGCTTGTGCAGATTGGGGAGGGGGGGTGCTTTTATGAGTCCCTGCACAAGAATAAAGGCGTGCGGTGGGGGGAGGATGTCTGCTGTTTGAACTGAACTTACCACTTTATTGAGCTGAGGGGGCTTGTTAAAGTAACAATAGCGGCCGCTTACTACACAATATTCGGGCTCGGCGTAAGATAAAACCTGTTCACCACCGCTAGCGTGCCCATGGGGCCAAAGGCCATGCCTGCAAAGCAGCCAGGCTGCAAAAAATAACTCATTTCCTGCTTGAAAAGGAAATCGTAGCCCCATGAAATTTAGCAAATGATCGGAATTGTAGGGTAACGCAATGTGTATTTCATTTGAGTGTGTGAAAGCCTTTTGAATTATACACGACAGACTGTAACGGGGCAGTGTTTAACACTAGGGCTGTGTTTCACGGTTTATGCTTTCAGTCTTGAGGTTCTGCATTGACTGCTCTTGATTGTCAATCTGCAGCCAAATGTCCCGATTGTGTACTCCGGGGATACAGCTATGGACGATATGACAGGCAGCAGTGTGTTAAGATTATTTTTCCAGTCAATGGCAGCAGGAATGAGCCAAATATATGACAAATTTGTTGTTCCTCCCAAATATTCCTCACCAAACATAGAGACTCCAGTCCCGGGAATAGCCTGCCAGCTCCGTTGTTCAGTATTTCACGAACTCACCTTTCAAGAATTTCTCCCTGGGATCAATATAGTTTTAAGAATTTGATCTGATTTTCTGATTTCTATTTTTTAAATCAGGACGTGCCATTTATTGGAGAATGGAGATGTACATGCATGTTATTATAACCATCAGGGTTTTAAGAGAGGTGATAATATTTTTTGGTTGGTAACGCAGACTGGCGGCAGGCTGATGGAGAGCAACCAGAGCACCATGCATTCCTTTGTTACGCGTCAAATCGATATGATGCAGGTGATGCTAATTCCGCCAAGGACCTGGACTGAAGCGAAATAGGAATATGCAAATGTCGAAATTGATGTATATAAATAAATAAACTGCACAGCTACAAGCAAAAAGCAGAATAATATAGATATAGTGGAATAATATTGCACCAAGGGGGTGAAATTAATCAAATAGAGAAAAAAAAACATCTCCTTTGATTGTATTAGTGTACCACCTGAAGGCAAGAAATATAAATGAAAAATCAACAACTGTTCCCAGGAATAAGGCCAAGAAATTAATAAATGCCCCACGTCACCTGTGCCCCCCTCCAGGGGCCGTCGGTGACGCGGCGAGCAAAGTCGCTGTTTTCCGGTCTGTGGGCCGCAGGCTGCGGCCTACTCCGGCACTGAGCACAATGCGTGGGTCTTACTCCTGCAGAATCACATAGCGGGAGGCACTTTTGTGCCGTTAAAATGTTTCCGCGGCAGAGCTGGGTGCACAGAGCCCAGCTCTGCGGCCCGTCAGGCTTACCAGCTGGCCGGCTCGTACGTTTAAAGCGGGCTTTTTCGCTGCTCGCTTAGGGTACAACAGCTGGCCACTCCTAAGCTTCTGTCCAGTTTCGCATTGATCCTTCAAAAATGCTGGCAAAAACATACACGCAGGGGAACAAGGCAGGCTCCCTCCTGATGCACCTGTGCATTTTCTGCGATGCCATGCTTCGCGGTGAAGCACGCGGCCCTGCAGAGGACCGTCTCACCCCCCATCCGCTGCCCCTTCCTTCCCTCAGGGCCGCTGGATGATGGCCTGGAGGACGAAGAGGGGGAGTGCACCCTCGACGAAAACGAGCTTTCCATGCAGAGGAACTTCTCGGCCGAGGTGGACCCCGACGCCGAAGACATGGACTACTCCTGTGGCAAAGGTGACCCTCTGCGACGTGCGGCGTCAAGTCGGGGTGCTTCTTCACGCGGTTTCTTTTAGCTGGGGCCACACATTCAGGTGGAAGCTGGCGCACCAAGACCAGCTAAGATATGCAGAAACTCTAATAAGGCAGGGTTACGAAGAAGGAGCCGTCTTTCCCATCTTTACTGGAAAATGTGCCCTGTTCCAGTTTGCCATGGTGTGGACTAGCTTTGTGCCCCCTGCTCCTTGAAATATTTTCCATACTCACCTGGAGAAGCATTTGGAAGATGGATGGGTTAATAATATCTAATATCTAATATACGCATTGCACCTCTAAGCGTACAAAAAATAAACAGAAAGCTAATCAGAATGGTGGGCAGAGGCATGTGACTTTAACAGATCTGCGAGACTGTAATCCTAAGCCTTGCGTAACAATAAGACGAATCGCGATGAGGTGATTAATCGATGTGATTCGGGTGAGGTGATTAATCGTTAGGTAGAAGTGCGGCTACCTTACCCGGACAACGTCCGTACGACGGGAAAGAGATCTGGGACTCTGAGGGACTGCGACAGTGGGAATGTCAGCTGCTTGACGGAGCGGAGTCCAGGTGCTTCCGCGTAGGAAGTGGAGCGTGATGCATTCGCAGATATTATATCCTGTGCGTCGTCCTGTGAAGCCGCAGCGCTCCACTAAAAGGGCCGGGGAATTCCCTTCGGAAACACGCGTCCGTGCAACTGGGGTAGAGGCCGTGTGCGGACAGGAAGCTCCATCGTTTGTGTGGCTCTTCTCTCGTCCACGTCTGTGGGGGGGCGAGTCAAACGAGCAGGCAGAGCCAAGGTCTTCAGTCCTGCGTGGATGAAGGACAGAAACGCACACACACACACGCACGCACGCACACACACACACACACACACACACACACCACCAAACACATCTCTGCTCCCTCATACTGATATATGTACATTAGTCCACTCCAATGCAATACCCACAATATCTGCATTATACGTATACGTATACATTGCACTGCCAAACCATTATGCCCCAGATGAAGTGGATAATGTTGACTGTGTAGTAAAAAACAGTGGGATATGAAACATGATAAGCTAAGATCCGGTACTTCGACATGTAGTCGACATGTCGAATGCAGACGGAAAGAGCAGTGGAAATTCAGAGTGACTGATGAGCCAAATCGTTATCTCCTGACAACTGGATCAGATCACCTCTGAAAAGTCAAGGCTTGTGGGGTGCAGTCAGCTGTGGTGCGTACCTGCTGAGAGTGGTGAGAGGAGGGAAGAAGCTCAAACCACCGACAGGGTGTTGGGGCAGCCAGGACCTGTTGATGTCTGACCCGAATGAAGACTCTCCGGTCTGGTACAAACCTACAGAAGGGCTGCTCTGAAAATGCTGATGGTCGTCACGGGAGTCATTTGTCACGACACACAGTGCATCGAGCCCTCTTGCATATGGGGCTGCGTAGCCGTGCGTCGGACTTCCAATAGAGGCCCGACACATAACCGGCCATCCGCTCGATGCGACAGACGACGAGATTCACCAGACCAGACGACCTTCTCCTATTGCTCCGAGATCCCGGCCCAATACTTCTGCGCCCATTGTACGCGCATGGGCACTCTGACTAGCCGGCGGCCATGCGGCTCCGGACACAGCGGGGCGTGATGCACTTGGTGTCGCGTCACATTACTCCCATGACCGTCATAAAAATGATCTGCTATTTGTGCCACAATAGCCCTTCTGTTAGGTCGTACCAGATGGGATAGCCCGCATTCACATCCTGCATCAGCAGGCCCCGGTCGCCCAACACCATGCCAGCTATGTGTGGGTTCTTCCCTCCTCTGGCCACTTTCAGTAGGTACTCACCACGGCTGGCCATGAACGCCCCATTAAACCCCTCCTTTTTCGTTCGTTCTTTGACCAAGTTGACCATAATCAGTCACTTGGATTATTTATTTTGCATTCAACACATTGACTATGAGAACCAAATGTTAGCTTACTGTCTAAAATCCCAAACCTAGACACGCATCACTTTTACATGATGGTCAATATTATTTACTTCATATGGGGATGGCCATAATGTTTTGGTTCATCGGTGTATATTATATTCAAATTGCACCATGTTTGCATATATATATATTGTCATATTTGTACCTGCGTTTATTGTCTCATTGAAGTACCTTATAAACCTTATATGTAATGTTCAGTGCATAGTGTAACTGGTGGTCTACTATGCTTCTGACAGTAAAGTTCTGAATAAATAATTAGTGTGCTGGATTACAGCGACTTGTAGAAACCTTGCATCTGTGCAAACACCACATCCTTGGCGCAGCAGCCATGGAGACACAGCCATATCCTGTGCGGCAGTGTAACTGATCTGAAGACCGACCTCTCACTGTCTTCCAGATGAGGACGGAGGTGTCCAGGAGGCAGGAGACCTGAACGGCGAGGGACGGAAAAGCAGAAGCCCACCAGACCCCGAGACCTGGGACGGGCCAAGTAAGCGGACCAGCCATTACTTATTAGGGGATCTTTCCTAACGAATTAATAACCGACCGAGAGTGTTTAACAAGACCGGTTCTTGACAAACCATAGTAGGAAACTCGATGAGCAGATTCGTCGGGATTAAAAGTGCTCATTATCGCCATCGAGTTTCCTTTCCAGGGCTGAATAAAACTAATTAAATGACTTTGTTATCACGCTTTCACAGTGGCTTGGGTATGCGCTTATCCAGAAGCTTATGACAAACATCATTATTTCTCCACTTGAAGGATCTATTTTTTGCCTCCTCTAAGGGTTTAGAAACACTTGTGCCTTGATTTTTTTTTGTCCTTCTGGAATTTTCCTTGGGACGGCTCGCGCTCTTGCTGGGGAGCAGCACAGCGGGCGCTGGGCTTTAGCGAGCTGTCTCTGGGATCGCACGGCGACGCCCCTCCCGGGCCCGGCGGCTGCTGCCTGACCGCGGCTGGGGCTCTCGCCGCGCGCGCCGTCTCACGCGCTGACAGTCTTCGCGGGGACTTCGCGGGATGTGTTTATCATTACCGCTCAAATTAGCATTTCAGTTCAGGGGAGCGGGGATCGTCGGCAGAAGATAAGGGCTCTCAGACAACTGTAATGGATAATCTCTGTGATCGACTGGACAGAGAGGGCAGTGGAGTGATGGCAGGAAGATGCATGGCATCCACGGGGACAGGTCGCGGGAGGGACGGCACAGCTAACAGAGACAGTCTCACTCCATCAGGCTGTCAGAATATTACGGGCAGCGCATGGCTGTCTCGCAAACATGTTTAGGCATTAAGACGTTAAAATAGCTGTCAGACTCGGGGGACATTGCCATATGGAGGCAACCTGGGGGACTGAGTGGGAGTGACTGAAGGGATGGGGGGTGGAGGTGGAGCGGAGGAGAGGGAGGTAGTGCTGGAGACTGGGTGAGACAGAGGACAGTGAGGGGACAGGGGAGATGGAGGGGATGGGAGAGATAGAGGACAGTGAGGGGACAGGGGAGATGGACGGGATGGGAGAGATAGAGGAGAGTGAGGGGACAGGGGAGGGGGGAGGTGGACGGGATGGAGAAGGCTAGGGGATGGGAGAGGTGAGGGACACCGAGGGGACAGAGGAGGGGGGAGGTGGACGGGATGGAGAAGGCTAGGGGATGGGAGAGGTGAGGGACACCGAGGGGACAGAGTGGACAGGGAAATGGTGGGGAGGGAAGAGACAGGGGGATGGGTGAGAAGGGACATTGCCATATGGAGGGAACCTGGGGGACTGAGTGGGAGCGACTGAAGCGATGGGGGGTGGAGGTGGAGCGGAGGAGAGGGAGGTAGTGCTGGAGACTGGGTAAGACAGAGGACAGTAAGGGACAGGGATGGAAGGGATAGAGGAGGCTGAGGGCATGGGGCAGGCGGGACACTGAAGGGAACAGGGGAGATGGAGAGGATGGAAGAGACTTGGGGATAGGTGCAATGGGGGACGGTGAGGGGACAGGGGAGATGGACGAGATGGACGAGGCTGGGGGATGGGAGAGACGGGGGACATCGAGGGGACAGGGGTGGACAGGATGAAAGAGGCTGGGG